>OLKM01000485.1:144381-257386 GCA_900291075.1 Melanogrammus aeglefinus | reverse complement strand
GCACTGCAGGCTCTATTATAGCCATTAAAGTGAAATGCTTCTTCTTTTATTCATTCTAGATGCTCCGTTCCCAGGTCGACAAATGTTACAACTCAGCTTATTGAGGGCAACTTGGTCTGATTATCGTTAGTTAATCCTTCAGTGGGCCTCATTCAATCATCCCTCGGGTCGGCTGGCTGACGCAGCCGGGAAACCCGGTCCCAGGGAACTTATTTCTGAAGCTTTGATCCGTAATGTAATGTAGCACTACGACAGCACTAATGTAGGGGGGGGGGGGGGTAGAATGTGTGCCATTAAGGATTACTTAATGGCCAAAAAAACTAAAATACATAGTTGACATCATGTCACCAAATTACGATGTATCATATATCTAACTACTAACTCTAGCAAAACCATAGGCTTAGAAGATTTGCTTCAAATGAAAGAGGCTGAGATCAACCCTCAATATGCGGTGGGCTCCTAGGCGAGAGGATCACATCGTTCAGTCCTCCGGGTGAAGCTGCTCCCCCAACCGGCCAAAGTACAATGAACCTTCTCTTCTCTGACGACAAATCAGCCACATCCTCCCCTCACTAAACTAAAACCCCCCTTCACATATAGTCGTACTATATCACTCGAAAAGGTTCCACTAAGAATAATACAAGTAATACAGAGCATCATCTTAATTCTCAAAACGTATGAGATGTAGGAGAGCGACATGGACAGCTTGACAACTACAAAAGAATATCCCAGCCTGCAAGCGCAAATAGGTTTTTACATTTCACAAGTAGATAATACTTCGGCGAATTCGTCATCCATTGTATGCATAGCTAAACTAATGAATGATCAAACACAAACAGGATGGCAGGCCTACCTTGTCTGCATGGATCAGCTCGGTGCCCCTTGTCTTCGGCTCCGAGACGTGTCACTCGCTACGCTTCGGGTGTTTTGCAGAATGTGCGGTAAACGGGGAGGCGGTGGAGGACTGCAACGGTTGACGTAGCGTGAACTGGCCTGGACTAGAACTGGAGCTGTCCTGGAACCTCTGCAGACTCGGTGTCTGAACGCTCACTGGTCCGGGTCTCCGTGGATGCAGATCGAGAACTTCGGAGTGCCTGCGCACCACTGACGCAGCTGCGCGTCAGACGGAGAGAAGGGTTGAGGTTCTCTCTCCACTCAGAGGACCGAGAGAACAGTCGCTAAAGCTCGTCTCCACATCCTCTTCATGCATTTGATAAATAATGCCCAACTTTACCAATGTCTACTAGTTCCCTGACGTCTATCTATCTATCTATCTATCTATCTATCTATCTATCTATCTATCTATCTATCTATCTATCTATCTATCTATCTATCTATCTATCTATCTATCTATCTATCTATCTACCTACCTACCTACCTACCTACCTATCTATCTATCTATCTATCTATCTATCTATCTATCTATCTATCTATCTATCTACCTACCTACCTACCTATCTATCTATCTATCTATCTATCTGTGCGTGTTTGCATTTGTGCGTGCGTTTGCGCGTGCGTGCGTGCGTGCGTGAGTGAGTGTAGGTTTGTGTATTCGTCGGCGCATGCCAGTTCCGACCTACCCACATTGTTTTCCTCTGCCAAGCTCAACAGATGTGTGTATATCTTGTGTATATCTCTAGTTTGAGGTGTATTTCTGCTGGTTTATCCCGTGATGCTGAGTGAGTATACCTAAATGTATGAGTATTTATTATGAAATAGAGGAAATAGCAGACAAGCATACCATAATAATGCTGCAGTAGCGTACAATAATGTGTTACACAGCAACAATTACAGAAAAATATAGTATGGTGTGGAAGTTTGTTCCCACTTTGTTGATATTTCATCCTTGTTCAGTTAAACTGAAAAAGTGACTGCTGAAAGTGATGAGGCATCAACTGCTTCTCATGTGCTTTTTGAGTGTAAATCAATGTATTTCTGGTATGAATAACATTTGATTCAAAGTCAGTCGATACGAGCTAGGAGTGTGAGCAGAAGTGTCGGTTAATGTTTGCTTCATGGCACTTGGTTCTTCTTCTTCCATGGATCAATGTCATCCTTTAGAAGGACGTTCCCCCACAGGATGGAATGGGAGTCAATGGTTATAATGGTTTATTGCTCAAGTTGTTTGAGTGGATCTTTGCACGTGGATGAGGGATGCATGCTAGTTTAACAGATGGTTAGTTCAGCTTAACACAAATACAAGTCAGGCTGTTGTCGCTCTTTTGAAGAAAGCATTCTGGTTGTGCTTTTATAAATGGACATCTCTTTATTTAACCCTTATTCTTATTTTATGAAATAGGACCAAGCACTTTCAAAGGGTTGATTTATTGGCAAGGAAGGAAAGTGCTTCCCACAATGAGTAACTATTAAAGTACATGATTTTACTTTTATTAAAGTATGTTATTACTGAAGTACTATTTCAATATAATTTAAGTCGTTGTAATTCATTCCAATGTTGTTCATATTTGAATCGCCACCTTCTTCCACATCAACTCAATGTGGTTTAATTAAACCAATTCACATTTCAAGTGTCCTTTTAATTATCCTATACAATTACAAGCAATGCAACCAATACAATAATTTGCTTAATAGATCATATAATTATCAGAGATACTGCAGACACAAAATGGACCGCATTCGTAAGAGGTTATTTGGTTACCTGCTAAACGTTGTTCCATTCTTCTGTACGGAGCGTTTGGTACACCTGGTGCACGTTTCAACCTAGTGGAAAGAGTTCAATGGAGCACAAAAAAAGCAAAAAAATATCGTCCTAAGCAACAAATAAAAGCCGGATATGATCGTACTATCTCCCTGTAGATTCCTTCAAAGTCCCATCGTATTCCAAAGAATACACGTCAGTGTGAACATGATGAAGTACGTTTCTCATAATGTACTCGTTCACATAACCTGCCCTCTGCTGATAAAACACAGCACAGCCAAAAGAATCACCTTCTCAACTAACTGGGCGAAGGCACTATCACTGGAATGTTCCAGAATTAATGGGAATTGCAGATTCCGAGTGATACACAGGGTCTGTGTGGCAGCCGTCACCGGACTGCAGGAATGTAACGCTGGAAAGTCACCAGTGGTGTGGTGTTGTTGAGCTTAAGTAACACTGGGCCACAAAATCTACCATGATGAAAGACCACACAGAGGACTCTTCCGAGTCCCATATGATCATATAGAGATGGTTATCTCTTTAGATGAGGCATGGAATCCATCGGATCCTTTAATATCTGCTGGTTATGGTGATGGTGGCAAAAAGCGATGTCAAAAGGTCTGGCCAGCTTGTTTCAAATGCTTATCAGGCTGCTATTGCTGCTGCTTCTAGAAGCTTCCCAGGCGCTTGCTGATGTAACAACCTAGTGTGTCTCCTTGGTAGAGTAGCCTTAGAAGTAGAATCGACTTTAACAACCTTAGTGTACCTCCTTAGTAGACTAGGCCTTAGAAGTAGAATCTACTGTATAGACCACTTATGTTCAGCCATTACCTCACCCGTGTATTTTCTCAAACACGTTATGTGTAATGGTTAATGTACTCTACTCTATCTACTCTATCTATCTGTTATGTGATAATTAGCTTTGCAGGAGAGGATCAATGACCTCAGCCAAGGTTAAACTCGTCTGCCAATGCTGACAATATTCATCAGATTGGTATGCATTGAGTTTATTATTGCCTCTTGCCATCACAGTGTTAGTTGTTCAAATATTACTTCATGCTGCTTTGAAATATGATGGCTTAAATTATTTGGAAATAGTTGAAATTCTTTAAAATAATGAAAACATTATATTGAAATTCAGAACAAATGTAAGATGAGAATCTTAGAAATTACAAAAATGTATTTTTAGAAGAGAGAATACTTTTGATTGTTTTAATTTTATAAAAACATTTCAATAAAAAAACAGATAAAATCGTATTAAATATGATTCTTTGTAATTATAAAAAATGAAAGTAAAATATTCCCCATTTCAGTTTGCAGTTAAAACATTTTGTGGGATTGCAGATAAGAGGTACCCCTCCTGAGCCACCGTCCCCACCTTTAATATTTGTTTTAACAAATAAGTAAGTTAGATAAAAAAAAATGAGTACACTGTTTTTTTAAAAATTCTGCTTTTCTCAAATTAAGCGTATTTTAAATGAATTCAGAATTTCTTTCCTTCCAAAATTTTGCACTAGCCTCCTTATTCATTTGAACACAAAGAACCAGCAGAAACACGGTCCCACGCGGCGGCACCCTGTCGTACTGCCGTGGGACACAGGGTGCCGGCGGCCCTGTCCCACGTGCCGGCGGCACCCTGTCAGACTGAATGCGGCCGGGTGCTCTCCCGGTTGGGTACGGTAGCGGCACGGTGGGCTCTTCTCAATCGCAGTGACCTTTTCATCTGTGTGGTGTGAGTCGTGATGTGTGTAATGTGGAGAGATTAAAAAATGTATCCGGTGCATCAGAAATACATTTCATGTTTTACATTTAAAATAATGTGTGGAAACTGGGATTTCAATCATCTGTAAGTATACTTTCCCAAATGAATAACTGGGATTAAATCAATTAATAAAAACAATTGATTGTAAACCATTTTTTCAAAGGTGTCAGTAAAATCTGATCATTCGGGAAAAGCTAACGAAGAAAAAAAACATTTTAAAGCCTTTTTAATAGCCTCAAAAATAAGTCTTAAAGCCTTAGATGAAATATTAAAAACACAAAGTGATGAGCGCTGTGAGAGTGTTTGGTGCGAGGATGCAGACGCTGCACCTGTTGGGTGGAGGAGGGGCTGAGCAGGAGTGACGGAGGCGGATGGAGGCTTCCTGTTGTGGTTCTAATGAACAGCAAGCAGACACATTTAATATGAGAAAACATATGAGGCATGGAAACATATGAGACATGGAGACATATGAGACATGGAGACATATGAGACATGGAGACATATGAGACATGGAGACATATGAGACATGGAGACATATGAGACATGGAGACATATGAGACATGGAGACATATGAGACATGGAGACATATGAGACATGGAGACATATGAGACATGGAGACATATGAGACATGGAGACATATGAGACATGGAGACATATGAGACATGGAGACATATGAGGGGAACTCAGACATCAGACCACCTTAAAGGGAGGAACTAAAATAAGGGTCGCTTTTCCGAGGTAGGCCTCTCTTCAGGAAAGACAAAGCCCTGAAAATGTGGTGCTTATCTAAAATGCAGACCAGAATTGTATATTTATAAGTAGTGTTTAACTTGGATCCATGCACATGGGTGAACCTTTCTGTGTGGAATTAGGATGCCCTTGGAGTCTTCAAACTATAATCCAAAAGTATGACCTCTGACCCCTCTCAAGCACATTCTCTCACTTCTCCAACTGTCCATCTTTTCAGACCCAACTTCTGACTAGGAGTTAATCCACCCGACCACATAACACTGATAACCCCGACCTAGTCCACCCTGACCCCATCCCTGCACCGACACCAACAGATCCTCACATCCTCCACCCCCTCCACCAGCCCCTCCACCTCCTCCTCCACCCCCACCAGCCCCTCCTCCACCCCCACCAGCTCCCTCCCACCCCCCCCCCCACCCCCCCCCCCCCCCCCCACCATGTCCACCGACCCGGCGGCCCAGCTGCCCTTCTACCACGGCAGCATCTCGCGGCGGGACGCGGAGCGGGAGCTGATGCTGGCGGACAGCACGGACGGGCTCTTCCTGCTGCGGCAGTGCCAGCGCAGCCTGGGGGGCTACGTGCTCTCGATGACCTACCAGGGGGTCTTCCACCACTACCCCGTGGAGAGGCTGCCCAACGGCACCTACGGCATCCCCGGCAGCATGCCCCACTGCGGGCCGGCCGAGCTGTGCGAGTTCCTCAGCCGGGACCCCGACGGGCTGCCGGGCACGCTGAGACGGCCCTGCCTGAGGGCGGCTGAGCAGCCTCCCAGGAAGGGGCTGTTTGACACCCTGAGGGAGAGCCTGCTGCGAGAGTACGTGAAGCAGACCTGGAGCCTGGAGGTAGGGGTCAACGTTGCCCACGGAGGCATTGAAGCTAATTCAAACGCTGGATTATAACTCGTACTTTTTAAGGAAACGGTACAATAGTGTTGACCTTTAACTCGAATGTGGGAATTTATTGTGTACATGTGGATGCAGAAGATGTGAACTGTGTGTGTGTGTGTGTGTGTGTGTGTGTGTGTGTGTGTGTGTGTGTGTGTGTGTGTGTGTGTGTGTGTGTGTGTGTGTGTGTGTGTGTGTGTGTGCATGCACTATGTATGTATGTCTACTATGTATGTAACGCTTGTGCCCTGTGTGTGTATGTCTACTACATGTGTACTGTGTGTGTAACGTGTGTGTACTGTGTGTGTGTATGTGATCAGGATGCTGAAGACATAGAGCAGGCGGTCATCAGCCATGCTCCGCAGCTGGAGAAGCTGATGGCCACCACGGCCCATGAGAAGATGGCCTGGTACCACGGGAAGATCTCCAGACAGGAGGGCGAGAGGCTTCTGAACACAGGGGCCAAGACCGACGGCAGGTTCCTGTGAGTAGCAGCAGGCTGGGAGGGCGCTATGGCTGGATAGGTGTTTATGATGGTCAATATAAGCATATGGTAACACATCCTCTGATACCACCGTCATCAATGTGGACGTCAGAGCTGATGTTTACTCATTTAGGGGCCATTCTCAAACAGGGCGGTAGTTAGGAGGTTTAAGTTGAGGCCGTCTCCTCTACAGTGCGTCATTTAGGCTTGAACAATGGTCCCGGTCATGGACAACTGTCAATACTTACCTCCTGCAGGTCAGACCTCCGTGTGATGGGTTCTTATTATGGGATGTATGATTGGGATCTGATTGTTTGTGAGGTGGGGTCCAATGGACCTAAATGTCCAACCCAGGTTGAACAATACCTTTCTATTCTATTTCATTATATATATATAATATTTTAATCTATTTCCTGAGAAGTTTTGTATTTGTTTCTGCATTAGCGTGCGCGACAGCGAGGCCGGTACGTTTGCCCTCTCCATGCTGTATGGGAAGACGGTATATCATTACCGCATCAACCACGACAAGTCAGGGAAGTACTCCATCCCAGAGGGGGACAGGTTTGATACCGTGTGGCAGGTTAGTTAGCTACAGGTTAGTTAGTCTGTTACTGCAACACATACAGGCTCTGCATGGGCTGAGAAAAGCATCATGCTGTCGTTTTTTGTTCTACCAGATGATTCAATACCTGAAGATGAAGCCAGCAGGACTCATGACCAACCTCTCTGAAGAGTGTGCCAACAGCGCCATGGCAGCCAGTGAGTCCATAAACAGGAGCATTATTCTGTTACCAGTGTCCTTTAGCAAACTAACACTTTATATCACGCAAAGGTTTCATTGAAATAATATTTGCTTCACTTTCAGAGTCACCTGCTCTTCTAGTAGGGAGGATGCAACGTCTGAATGGATACACACCGCCCCCTAGAGGTCAGTCCGCCATGCTACAGCCCATAATGCACCGCAATGCATATTCACAAGATTCAGGCACGGAAAATTAAATCAGGTCAATATATTTAGTTCCAAAAATAACTGTATGGACTATCCAAAGTCAAAAAACTGACTATGGATAGACCAACTAACCTTCAGCATGTGTTACTTGCGCACCAACACACACACACACACACACACACACACACACACACACACACACACACACACACACACACACACACACACACACACACACACACACACACACACACACACACACACACACACACACACACTAAAGTAAAATTGAAGGGAGAATGTCCTGTGAGCTTATCAGGGCCGCTTTACGTCACCATAGCCACCATGACTGTGCTTCCAGCCCCTTCGCTCCTCAAGCCCAGCATCCCGGCCCCCTTGGCGGGCAGCCAGCTGCTGCCCATGGACTGCAGTGGTTTCGTCAACGCGTACCACAACCCCAAGGACCTGAAGAAGTTCTTCATCAACAGAGACCAACTGGTGATGGACGAGGTGGAGCTGGGCTCAGGGAACTTCGGATGTGTCAAAAAGGGCGTCCTTCAAACCACGGATGGGAACAATGGGAGGTGCGTCTCTTTCCTCACGTGTACACTAGTAGTAGTAGCACTTGTACTGTCTAGAGGTTTTGGTGCACATGTGCACTGAAACATTGCACATTATTGTTTCTCAAAGTAGCTCCCACTATTTAACGTTTACAAACAGTAAGCGCCTGTTAGTGACTGTACATACATGTATGCCAAGGTATGGCATGATGTAAATATGATGTAAATATGCCTCATTGTGAGTTATAAGTGGCTGCAATTCTATCCCATGCAATTGTGTTAGCTTCCACAATTGTCTTAACCTGTGGTTTCCACGCTTAAAGTACTTCCTTCAAACCTAGCTCTCTGCTGCGCTCTGCTGGTCTCTCTCTGCTGCTGTTCTCTCTGCTGCTCTCTCTCTGCTGTGCTCTGCTGTTCTCTCTCTGCTGCTCTCTCTCTGCTGTGCTCTGCTGTTCTCTCTCTGCTGCTCTCTCTCTGCTGTGCTCTGCTGTTCTCTCTCTGCTGCTCTCTCTCTCTCTACTGCTGCGCTCTGCTGTTCTCTCTGCTGCTCTCTCTTCTGCTCTCTCTCTGCTGTTCTCTCTCTGCTGTTCTCTCTCTGCTGTTCTCTCTCGGCTGCTCTCTCTCGGCTGCTCTCTCTCTGCTGCCCTCTCTCTGCTGCTCTCTTCTGCTCTCTCTCTACTGCTCCCTCTCTGCTGTTCTCTCTCTGCTGTTCTCTCTCTCTCTGCTGTTTTCTCTCTGCTGCTCTCTGTCTGCTGTTCTCTCTCTGCTCTCTCTCTGCTGGTCTCTCTCTGCTGTTCTCTCTCTCTGCTATTCCCCCTCTCTGCTGCTCTCTCTGCTGCTCTCTCTCTGCTGCTCTCTCCGGTCAGCGCTGTCTCTGCAGGGAGCATGCTGACCGTATCAAAGGGCCAACACTCACCTCATATCCTCTACGCTTTGTTTTGGTGTTTCTCTCCTCAGTCTGCAGATTGATGTGGCCATCAAAGTGTTGAAGAACGAGAACGAGTCTCTGGTGAAGGACGAGATGATGAGAGAGGCTGAGATCATGCACCAGCTTAGCAACGCCTTCATTGTGCGCATGCTGGGTCTGTGCCAAGCAGAGAGCCTCATGCTGGTCATGGAGATGGCCTCAGCAGGACCCCTCAACAAGTTCCTCCAGTCCAACAAGTAACTGTTGATTAATCCCTTTAATAGGGGGGCACATGTTATGGCATTTATAGAGCTATCTTTTTCAAGAGACTAAATATGATTCTCTTATTTAGAGATCTCAGTACTAGACATGATACAGTACAACGTTAGTGACCCACGCACAGACACACACACACACACACACACACACACACACACACACACACACACACACACACACACACACACACACACACACACACACACACACACACACACACACACACACACACACACACACACACTCCATCATGCCAGGGTCTTGGTCTTTGTTTTGATGGTGTGCTCTCCTGTCTCCAGGAGCTCAGTGAGTGTGGAAGGCATCGTGAGGCTGATGCACCAGGTCTCCATGGGGATGAGGTATCTGGAGGAGAGGAACTTTGTACACAGAGACCTGGCCGCACGCAACGTTCTGCTGGTCAACCAAACCTTCGCCAAAATCAGTGACTTTGGTCTGTCCAAAGCCCTGGGGGCAGACGACAGATACTACAAGGTAAAGGGGCTCTTGGTCTGAGTAGTAGCAGTATTCTGAGTAGGCCAGAAGTGGCCCCCTGCTTGGAGCATTATGAATCAGTAAAGTCCATAAAGGTAACCCGTCAGATTGTTAACAGACACTATAACTTCTATGTTAGGACATAAATAATCTTATTTTGTGCAATACATTTTTGATAAAATAAGAGGGTAGACCCTGTGGATACATAGGGAAACACAACATTGCTAGGACCAAATGTTTTCTACACAACCTTGACTCCTGTTTCCTTTGTGCCCCTGCAGGCTCGGACCACGGGCAAGTGGCCCCTGAAGTGGTACGCCCCAGAATGCATCAGCTTCCACAAGTTCTCCAGCAAAAGTGACGTTTGGAGTTTTGGTGTCACCATGTGGGAAGCCTTTTCCTACGGAGGGAAACCGTACAGGGTACGGAAAACATCCAGCACCATTTGTTGCCTCTTTGTAAGACTACAAATACCAATCCTTTTGTTGTTCTCCTTGTTGAGCAGAAGATGAGCGGTATTCAGGTGGTGGACTACGTCAAGGGGGGGAACCGCATGGAACGTCCTTCACAATGCCCAGAGCAAATGTACCAGCTCATGATGGAATGCTGGACCTACGAGTGAGTCTCTCTACTAATACATAGGCCTACGCGATAGTGCTTAGTGAACCACCTCATGACTCTCTCTCTCTCTCTCTCTCTCTCTCTCTCTCTCTCTCTCTCTCTCTCTCTCTCTCTCTCTCTCTCTCTCTCTCTCTCTCTCTCTCTCTCTCTCTCTCTCTCTCTCTCTCTCTCTCTCTCTCTCTCTCTCTCTCTTTCTCTCTCTCTCTCTCTCTCTCTCATCTCTCTCTCTCTCTCTCACACACAGACACGAGGACAGGCCAGACTTCCAGCAGGCCGAGGGGTCCATGAGGTCTTACTACTACTCCATCTGTAACAACCCTCAGCCAGATAACAACCCTCAGCCAGAGCATGGGGCCGGTGCAGCCCAGCCTATCAAGTAGAGCAGAACAAGGCCTTCCTGTCCCTGCACAATGCAGCCATTCAAACTTTCATAAAAGGCTTCTAACAAACTGTCCTCAGTGACCAGCTTCTCTTACTATTACAGAACAGCTTAACAATTGTATTTCTTAATTTAGCATTAATGTTCTCCACATATATGTAAATGAGAAATGTGCCCTAATGAAGAAGCATTATGATGTATTTAAATTGAGAGAAAATAGGCATTAGTGTTCTTTATTTGAAATGAATGATGGCTATTTGGAGGCAAGTAGTCAATGAATTAAAACTCATTTTAACACAAACCTCTACATATTGTTGTTTTCGAATCATTTCTTGGCCCCATATTTGTATTATCAATAATCAATCTCACATAGGCCTACACATAGGCCTACTAATAATCTAAAGTTAATTTAGAGTTAAGTTGAAGGGTCGACCACGTAAAACTAAAATGTAGAAGGGTTTCGATTATCTGATGGTGGATGGAATAATAGTCGACGACTAAACACCATATAAAAGTTCGCTGTAGAGCGACAGTAGCAGCTGAAGAGCAGCGGGCTTGCGGAGGGCTCGGCGGGCGTTCGGCGGGCTCGCGGAGGGCTCGGCGGGCTCGCGGAGGGCTCGGCGGGCTCGCGGAGGGCTCGGCGGGCTCGCGGAGGGCTCGGCGGGCTCGCGGAGGGCTCGGCGGGCTCGCGGAGGGCTCGGCGGGCTCGTGCAGCACCTCGGGCGGCCCTGTGACGTATCATCAAAGGAAGTGCTTCTTTTCGTCCGCTGGGGAGGAGTCTGTCGATATATAGTTTCCTCAATAAAGTGTCTTGTTGATCTCATGTTAAGTGATTCTACAGTCGGCGTCGCGTTATGTAATTCGTTATGTCTATTTCTCCTGTTTTGGGGCAACATATTTCGAACAGTAGGTGAATAATATCAGACGAACGCCACAGGTCGGAGGAAACATTGACGGAACAGGAAGGCGGAACAAGTAAGTTCGGCAAAGTGTCTTTCACCCGGAGCGCCTCACCCCCCGTCACCGCACATCTCCGGGTGCCCGAGGCCCGTGGAGAAGTCTCGGCGTTTATGTTTATAACGTCTCTATTATAATATATATATTAATATAGGACCGCTATGAAGCAACAAGTCGGACGGCTCGAGCTCCGCATTTCGGCTGACGTGACGTCACGAGCTGTTCTCAGCCTTTAATCTCGAGCACTTTAACACACCTACACCTTAGAGTATAACATGTCATAACATGGTACTATATATATATGATGTGTATAGTACATTGTATGTATATATATGTGTGTATGTATATATATATATATATGCGCCTGGAGGAACACAGCTTATATTAACACTGCAGTCAGAGTCTATTATTATGAACGGTTTGCATATTGAAATTATTATCTTACTAATTGTTCGGTAATTTTCTTTACCCTCCTCTTTTCACCTGCACCCATGAACACCAATAGAGCGAGGGTGACCTAAAGACAGCATCCAATCTAACCTGTTCACCACCCCCCCCCAACCCTTCCTGGTTCCCCACCAGAGACCCCCTTTACCCCAGACAGCACCCCCCCCAACCCACATGCAGCCATGTCTCTGGGCCTGAAACAAGTCTTCAACAAAGACAGGACGTTCCGCCCCAAGCGCAAGTTTGAGCCCGGGACGCAGCGCTTCGACCTGCACAAGAAGGCCCAGGCCTCGCTGAACGCGGGGCTGGACCTGAAGCAGGCCGTGCAGCTGCCCCACGGGGAGGACCTCAATGACTGGGTGGCCGTCCACGTCGTGGACTTCTTTAACCGCATCAACCTCATCTACGGCACCATCAGCGACTCCTGCACCGACCAGACCTGCCCCGTCATGTCTGGAGGACCCAAGTACGAGTACCGCTGGCAGGACGACCACAAGTACAAGAGGCCCACGGCCCTGGCCGCGCCCAAGTACATGAGCCTGCTGATGGACTGGATCGAGGTGCAGATCAACAACGAGAACATCTTCCCCACCAACGTCGGTAAGTGCTGGGGTCAGACGTGGTCCCAGCGTGGGCTGAACCCAGGACAGGCTGCCCCCCCATTACCCCCATAATGGGACGTGTCACATTCGGCCGATGTCTCCTTAATGGAGTAGGCTTTTAAATGAAACCAACTCTCACAGGCTGTTAGTTAGTATGAGCCTCACTGCGAGCAGTGTCGCATCCTGAAGGTAACGTGGTAGACACCGTTTCTTCTACATTTCAGAGCACTTTCGTCATTTTGACCTTGCTTGATCTCTGAGTTCCCAAACCAGATGCATCGTTGGCATCTCATGAACAACAGGAGCATCCCAACCAACATAGAAGGGTCACGGTTCCAGTGTAATCTCTGAGAGGAACTGGCCCTGAAGGTTTGCTCAGACCCCGGGTTAATTGGGAACATTGTCTGCCCAGATGGGAATCAGCCATTTGTTCAACTCACCCCCTCTTGTGGTGTCGGTGCCTTTGGAAACAGGCCGGTTGGCCTCCATTGTGTTAGCGTGTGGAGGGGGGTCCCCTACTCACCTGGGTTCTTCTTAGCCAGGCAGCCAGATGCTTTAACTCAAGGACTCTAATGGAAACATGATGACGTTATTATACTAACCCAATAACCCTCACCCACAATCAATGGATTGTGGAATAAACTATTTCAATCAGAATAAATGTCAAATTAAGGATGGGTTGTTATTTGGTCCTTAGTCATTGTCACTAGCGCTGTATCCCTGCTATGAGCCCCAATGATGTCCCTGCCGTGTTCTGGAAGACCTCCAGCAGAGCGGCCAACAGTCAGGTTTCTATTGACGTCTCCCTCCCGTTCAAAGGTACTCCGTTCCCCAAGACCTTCATGCAGGTGGCCAAGAAGATCCTGTCCCGTCTGTTCCGAGTGTTCGTCCACGTCTACATCCACCACTTCGACCGCGTGAGCCAGATGGGGGCGGAGGCCCACGTCAACACCTGCTACAAGCATTTCTACTACTTCGTCACGGAGTTCAACCTCACGGACCACAAGGAGCTGGAGCCGTTGGTGAGGAAGGGACCGCCGTAACGATATAATAATAATGATAATATATTAACTGTTCACTGCCTCGTACCTTTATCCTAGGGCTGATGTTTGTACTCATTGAGTGTATCGTGCTCTGCATGTACATATAATACAATACTCTTTAACTCAAGGTACTGTATGTACATATAATACAATACTCTTTAACTCAAGGTACTGTATGTACATATAATACAATACTCTTTAACTCAAGGTACTGTATGTACATATAATACAATACTCTTTTACTCAAGGTACTGTATGTACATATAATACAATACTCTTTTAACTCAAGGTACTGTATGTAGTACATATAATACAATACTCTTTAACTCAAGGTACTGTATGTACATATAATACAATACTCTTTTAACTCAAGGTACTGTATGTACATATAATACAATACTCTTTAACTCAAGGTACTGCATGTACATATAATACAATACTCTTTAACTCAAGGTACTGCATGTACATATATAATACAATACTCTTTAACTCAAGGTACTGTATGTACATATAAATACAATACTCTTTAACTCAAGGTACTGTATGTACATATAATACAATACTCTTTAACTCAAGGTACTGTATGTACATATAATACAATACTCTTTAACTCAAGGTACTGCATGTACATATAATACAATACTCTTTAACTCAAGGTAACTGTATGTACATATAATACAATACTCTTTAACTCAAGGTACTGTATTGTACATATAATACCAATACTCTTTAACTCAAGGTACTGTATGTACATATAATACAATACTCTTTAACTCAAGGTACTGTATGTACATATAATAACAATACTCTTTAACTCAAGGTACTGTATGTACATATAATACAATACTCTTTAACTCAAGGTACTGTATGTACATATAATACAATACTCTTTAACTCAAGGTACTGTATGTACATATAATACAATACTCTTTAACTCAAGGTACTGTATGTACATATAATACAATACTCTTTAACTCAAGGTACTGTATGTACATATAATACAATACTCTTTAACTCAAGGTACTGTATGTACATATAATACAATACTCTTTAACTCAAGGTACTGTATGTACATATAATACAATACTCTTTAACTCAAGGTACTGCATGTACATATAATACAATACTCTTTAACTCAAGGTACTGTATGTACATATAATACAATACTCTTTAACTCAAGGTACTGTATGTACATATAATACAATACTCTTTAACTCAAGGTACTGTATGTACATATAATACAATACTCTTTAACTCAAGGTACTGTATGTACATATAATACAATACTCTTTAACTCAAGGTACTGTATGTACATATAATACAATACTCTTTAACTCAAGGTACTGCATGTACATGTACATATAATACAATACTCTTTAACTCAAGGTACTGCATGTACATATAATACAATACTCTTTAACTTAATGCTAGGGTTGCCCATTTATTGGAGAACATTTAGTCATTTTCTTTGCGTCCAATAGCGATCAACCAATCTAGAGAAAGGCTCTGGTCTGTTTGCTGCAGGTGGACCACAATGTGTCTACCTGCACCCTACCTGTCTGTCTACCTGCACTCTACCCGTCTGTCTACCTGCACTCTACCTGTCTGTCTACCTGCAGTCTCCCTGTCTGTCTACCCGTCTGTCTACCTGCAGTCTACCTGCACTCTACCCGTCTGTCTACCTGCAGTCTACCTGTCGGTCTACCTGTCTGTCTACCTGTCTGTCTACCTGCAGTCTACCTGTCGGTCTACCTGTCTGTCGACCCGTCTGTCTACCTGTCTGTCTACCTGCACTCTACCCGTCTGTCTACCTGCAGTCGACCTGTCGGTCTACCTGTCTGTCTACCTGTCTGTCTACCTGCACTCTATCCGTCTGTCTACCTGCAGTTGACCTGTCGGTCTACCTGTCTGTCTACCTGTCGGTCGCCCTGTGGAGGCCCTCTGCCCAGGTGTCCCGGTGCTAGCCGTAGGGCAGCAGCCAGTCCCTGTCTTGGGGGGCTGCTGGGCAGGAGGCCTTGAGGGACGGTTGGATGGTTTGGGGGAGGATGCTTTTATAAGCTACCTGACCCTAACTTGTTCTCTCTAGCTTTATTTGAATTCAGAAATGTAAATATGTTACAGATGGATAGGATTGCAGTCTTCTAGGACACGTGTTCTTGTCGTCAATGGGTGCTCTACACAGTTCCTTCCTGTTTTAAGTCCACTCTGGGCTAAATGCAGACGGTACGACACTGGCCAGGGCCGGAGGCCGTGCTCAGGGCTGAATATATTTCAAGTACAAATTGCGGCCATAATTACCTTCAGTTTGGTGTTTTTCAGAAAGAGATGACCTCTCGGATGTGCCACTGAGCAGCACCACCAGCAGACAGCCTGATCACATCCGTCCACTAGAAGACTGCATCAGAGAACCAGGAAATACAAATCAGACAGAGTTTTTATTTTTATATTTAAGTACTGTAATCTGTTTTAGCCACGTAGGTTTCACCACAAATCTAATTGTGTTCCATTTTATTCCTTTTAAAGATTTCAAGCATTTTATCAGAGCACAGTATTAATGTTTTGTGTTTCTTTTCCTTCATTTAAATCATTCCAGAATGTGTTTTTGTTGCTCTTTTCCAATGTAGATTTAACCTAAATTGTAATCAGTTCTGACAGTAAATAATTAAGATTCTGTTTATTGAATTAAAATCACTCTTTTCTCTGTTACTTAACCCTGAATTGATTATTGCTGATTCAACATACTCTCATCAAAACAGTTCTTTGGTTAAAGATAGTCATCACTCTCCCTAATTTAACAGTGATGATGAAATGTATTCAACACATTCAACACAACCTGTATTTTAACAAAAGAAAATATAAATCGGTGAAGGTTTCTTTCCCTGAAGAGTTTTTACTAGAAGGTAGTCTATTTTGGTTGCAGTTGCAATCCAGCCTTTCTTCCGTTCTCCGGTGTCTCCGTCCTGGCACCGAGAGACGGCAGCTGGGAGACCCCGGACTCAACAGTAGCCACAAGGTGGTGTCATGCGCAAGAAAATGCTATATTTGACAATAAGGAAATAGATGCAATGTCTTCGTTGTACCAAACAAACGAACCCAGGCACAAAACTATTACTATTTATTTATTAATATTCTACACCTATAACCGTTGTGATGTGCAATACGGTTCTCACTGAATTTGATGCAGTGTTACCTTTACTGTGAATCCTGTCGCCACGACAATCATTGCGTATTTATTTACATGCTGGCGACGTGCTAACGCCACCTCATGGCGGTTCGTCCTGTTTCTCTTCTTGGAATTCACCTCACTTGCTTAAATAGTATTGGCAACCAGTTGGCCGGATAAACTGCACGACTAGTCCATTATCAACGACCTGTTTTAGTTTATGTGGCGGATGTTTTGAGAAATAAGTTGGTTGCTAGCAAGCCAATTCGTGTGACTCGACTGTAATTAGTTAGTTCACACCGGACGTTTAATGCTCCTGCAAATGCATGGGCTCAGATGTTGTCTCTCTCTCTCTCTCTCTCTCTCTCTCTCTCCTCTCTCACACACACACACACACACACACACACACACACACACACACACACACACACACACACACACACACACACACACACACACACACACACACACACACACACACACACACACACATTCAAATCAGAGCTCTAGTCAGAAAGGATAGAGTGTTGTAACTTTCACTGCTGTCTTCTAGGAACCATTACTGTAACTACCAGGAATGGACAGTGATGTACAATATCCACCATGTGACTCTGACCTTAACAACTTTAAAAGGAAGACACTACTGTAACGGTAACACGTGATACTATTACATATAGTGCATGTCGGTGAGTACACTATTTCAAGTTGTCATGCTTACTTTACTTGCCAGGCCAGATCAAGTGTACCCATTAATATTTACACATAATTGCATCATGTTCAGGCACAAACTCACGGCCATAAACATTTTGGTTCAAGCAGACACAGTCCCAAGTGGAATGCTTCAGCAATATGTGGCTGGCTCCTACAGCTTTATTATTAGTTTAGCGTTTTGAAACAACACCTACATATCCTCTATTCCTCCAGGCTCATTTATGTTGCATGCCCGCTGAAGTCTACCCTCACCCCAGGAAGGGTTTAAGTCCCTGTTTACTAATGCCTCATGCTCTTCATTCCTTTGACTCCTAATGACACTAACCCCCCAACCCCCCTGCACGTCAGTGTGCAGACTTGTTTTGCACCAAACTGGACCATGTGCTCTTGGCTGGAGAAAGACTGCTCCCATCTTGCGTAATGTTCTACAGTCGGGCCTCTATGTAGCATGGGCTGAAGGTTTGAGGAGGAGCGGGGAGCAAAGAGTCACAAGACACTGATTCTGGAAAAACAAACCATACAAGGATTTGACTAGGATATCCTTGATAAACAATGGTTCATTATTAACAGTAGATCAAACGTTGTATGGTGCCCTTAGGTATTGCATAACAGATTCTTATCATTGGGTTAAAGATACAGGTACAGGTTGATATAGTGCCTATAAAGCAAATGAAAGTGTTATAGTCTGAATGTGTTTTAAATGTAAACTATGAAAACGAGGCAGGTTTCGTCCCGTGATAAGCCTTCTGCTTTGGCGTCTGCCAGTTAACACAAAGCTTGGGACAAAACACATTGCTCGTACTCCAGGACTTGTATTTAATTATCACTGCTCCAGGACTTGTATTTAATTATCACTGCTCCGAGAGACGCCCCCCCCCCCCCCCAGCCTCCTGACCAGACTGTGTGACGTGATCCTGGAGACAGTAGCACACCACTGATGCTAACCATTCACTCAATCCCACCCCCATGTGTCCTGATCAAACGACTACTATCATGACGCATATGACATGCTCCTGTTCGATATGTTGACAATGTCACAGATCCAGGAGATGGATGGTAAGGATTGTATTGATAAATCACGTTCCTGTCCCACTCAGAAATGGGAGACAGAACCTTTTTTCTTATGGAGTATCTTTATGCAGTACAATAGACTAAAAAATATCTTTAACTTCAGCTCATTTTGTTATCTTGTCCATAGAAAATGATACAAAATAGAAAAATCTTTTCACCTCCTTTTTTATAACATTACAGGGTTGATACTTTTGTGCTATATTGAGTCTGTCTTTCTTTTTTGACATGAAAAAAACAATTATTGATATGTAGGCCTACAGAGAGAATATTCTTACTGATTACTAAAATGTGGAAAGGTTAAATAGCCATCCGATTGCATGGATGTTTGTTCAGTTCAAATCGTGCATTGCAGTCATAGCCACGTTCACGCGCTCAGTGTCCAAACAATCGTATTGGCTATTGTATTTGATTCTCTCTGTATTCACTTTAGGTCGCTCCATATTTCGATAATTATTTAAGCAATTTCCAGTTCCGTATTATTGTAGAGAATAAGATGTAAAATGGTAGGAGCCACACATCCTTCTAGAACCTACGTCATCCTCAGCCTCCAGCTGATCTTCAGCGCGGGAGGGGCTGGGGGCGGGCCCAGGGAGGGGGGGCGGAGTCAGGAGGAGGTTATAAATAAGCGTCGCAGTGTGTTATTCCATCACCCCCAAGCCCTTACGATCAGGCCCGTCCCACCACCACCAGCCGCGGCTCTGAAGCAGTGGGTCGGAAACACACTGGAGCTGTGAACCTACCGACGGGGTAAGACCGCCTCTGCTGCATCGGCGTCTGGAAGGAGATCGCTGAGGAGCCCTAATAACGTGCCGGATTGTTAGTTCAAAAGGTTTCGGTAGCGAGCTGCAGCGTTAGTTAATGTCTAGTAATCAAGCCGTATTGTTAGTTAAGAAGGTTTAGGTAACGAGCCGTAGCGTTAGTTAAGGTTTAGACAACGAGCCGTTCCGTTAGGACGGGATTTAAAAGATGACGTCAGCTTTGTTTTGCCCTTAGTCGCATTCGGGTCAACACATTACCAAACAATGTGTTTGAGCTAAAGGTAAAATAAAAGTAACAAGCAGTCACTGCACCGCCTGTTATACCCATAGTGGATGTGGGGTTCCACTGCACCACCTGGTAGATCCAGGGTGGAGGTGTAGCGGCTCAGTCTGCTGCGCCACGGCCGACTGGAGCGTTAGCTGCTGCTTGCTGCACCGTCGGATTCCAGTGCGTCCGGATCCTGAACCCCCCGTTTGTGTTTCAGGGCTCCCGGTTAAAGCACTTGAACCAGCGCAGTGTCCTCACCGCTCTGCCTGACCCGTTGGACCCACTCACCCACTGCAGCAGCCGTCCGCCGAACACAAACATGGTGCAAAATAAAACCGCAGAACTCACTGGATTCCATCGCTCTTTCAAGGTTGGTAAATCATTTTCCAGAGAGAAGGGTTACGTCGCATGCCTAACATTTTGCCAGCCAAGATATATGTATCCTTATCCTCATATCCTTATCTTCATTGGCAACAACGGGCCCGGAGGGGACATGCGCTAGTGAAAGCGCTTGGCTAGGTTACGTTGGATTCTTGATTTTAATTAAAAACGAATTTTATATGTGTACCAAAAATACCTTTTGGTTAACGTTGCGAGCCAGTTCTTGTTGTTTGGCAATGTACCGTGGGTAAATTGTAGTTTAATTTAAGGTGAGGGTGAAAGCCTAGACGGTTATTGCTTAATCGCCAACACTTTTTCTGATCTTCCAGGGCCAAAATCCCTTTGAGTCGGATGACTTCACTAAAAATGGTTCTCATCTTGATCCATCATTCAATTTCGATTCCCCCCCAAGAAATGGTGAGTATTATATGGAGAATTATGACTAGTGCCAATTCAACATAACCACCATAGCTCAGCAGTGTCCACTGTGTACCAATTGGAAGTGTGTGGGAAGCAGACTGCATTTTTCATAAGTTTGTCTGAACGCAACACGACCCTCTCAATGTTTAGACATACCCTCGAGCCAGCCCATCGACATCCCGGACGCCAAAAAGAGGAACAAGAAGAAGAAGCGTTGCCGAGCAACTGACAGTTTCTCGGGGCGCTTTGAGGGCAAGTTATTGTCCTTGAATTTCATTTTTTGTTTTCTTAGCAGCACATATGAAGGTTAGAAAGCAGACTCTAATCTGGTGTCGGCCTCCACAGATGTATACGGGCTCCAGGAAGAGATCCTGGGAGAGGGTGCGTATGCGCGGGTGCAGACCTGCATCAACCTGATCACCAATAAAGAATACGCAGTCAAGGTAGGCCCTTGGTTTTACTACATTTGCATACTATAACAAACATTACTTTTGTTCACGCTCTAAAGACGTCTTTACGGCTGTGACAGGGTTTATGCATGTTTTGTTTTGGAAAACCCCAGCGCTTCGGCTGGTCGACTCCTACGTGCAGATTTGCAGTCTCACTGCTGCTAGCAAACACTTCCTGTCACATGGCTTGCCCCAATCCGAGTGGCTCTTGGCTGGTATCCGCCTCTTCTCTTCTCTCATTGGCCACAGCAGCCTGGGGCAGGGGAACATTGTGTACAGGCAGCTGTGCCAAAACAACCCCGTTTGTGAAGGGGATGGGCTCTGGGTCTGGCTGTGGCCTGGACTGTTTACACGGTGGTTCTCCTTCCTTTGTACGGGGGCGGGGACTTTCAAGACGTTGGCCTCTGCACGTTTTGAGGGAGGGAATGGCATTGAGAAATCAGTTTGTTTTTTTCTCTAGCTAGACCGCAAAAATGGGAGGCGTTTGCCCTCTGATGGAATGTTTCTCCATTAATCAGGTCGATCGGGTGTTCATAAACAGGATTAGTTTGTCACTTTTGCACTTCAATAATGGTTAAATATCCCACAGTAGCGTCATTCAAGGGTGGGAGTTTTGTGTGAAAGGCATGTTTAAAAGAATTGGAGGTACTGATCCCCTCAGGCCGTATTTGTGATTGGTTTCTTACACATGGGTAGCTGGAGCCCTGTGATTGGCCGGTTCAGCGAGAGGGGCGATAGAGGCGGCTGCTCAAGGTCAGCTAGGTCAAGGTGGGGGCTCGGCCTGCTCTTGCCAGATGTCCGTGTGCACAAAAGGGATTCAAGTGTCGGTCTTTGGTTGTAAATGAGGACCTAGCAGGGAGCTTCTCCCAGAACCCCAGCTCGTTTGTTTTTAGAAAGAGCAGATTGATTTCCGGAGCTGCAGCTTGACAGGCACGGAGTTACTCCCCCTCCGGACGTGGCGTTACAGTGTAACCCCCCCCCCTTCACTGCCAAAGCAACGGGACAAAGCCACCGCGTCTAGAGTGTTAGGGTTAGGGTATCACAGGAGCGGTTCTCCGTCCATGTTTGCGTCTGCTCTGTTTCGCTGGCAGTTTGTTTACCCCGTAGGCCTTTTGTCCAGCTGAGGGCGGGGCCTTGTGTGTTGGACCAGGAGGAGGAGCTGATTGGCCTGCATGTGCTGCTGACTCAGAGCGGAATAGTGCAGAGGCTTTGGGCTGGCAGGGGCCCCTCGCCTCTGCATTAATCCTAGACACACAGTGTGCTATGCTCCAGGCGGCTTTCAATAGCAGCTGTAATCCAGCTAGCAGGAAGAGAAACAAGCATGCACTTCCATGCAGACAATAACCGGGGCTGGAAAATTCAGGCCCTTTGCCTTGGTGTCAGCAGTCTCTCTTGGCAGTCTATCCTGCAGCCTGTTGAGGCCCCACAGAGGATTAGACCAGGCTGCTATATTTGGAATATATTATTGTCATCAATGATTTGGATTTGCTGGTTAATTCCTCTTAAGATCTCACTTAAATTAGGAAGTTGGGGTCTGGAGTGCAATAGGTATTTAGAATGTATATGCAAACTATATATTAATGAGAGGAGGGGTTGGGCTAACGTCTGTTTGGTGAACAGAAAGGAGGTTAAACCAACTTTTGCATTTGTTTCAAAGGTGCAGGATGATCAGGGCTCCTTTTTTATAAAACTCCCTAGTTCAATAAGATGCAGACTGACCTGACTGATCCCCTTTTCACCTAGAAGGCCCTTGTCTCAACATTAATGTCTCCTCCCTCAGATCATCGAGAAGCGTCCAGGACACAGCCGGAACCGGGTGTTCCGCGAGGTTGAGATGCTGTACCAGTGCCAGGGGCACCGGTAAGCTCTGCCACCAAATCTCAGTCCCGGGGATGCAGGGTTGTTGTACCATTATAATGTCTTATTATTATTATTATTATTTATCTTCTTAAAGAAACATCCTGGAGCTGGTGGAGTTCTTTGAAGAGGAGGACAAATTCTACCTGGTGTTTGAGAAGCTGAGAGGAGGTTGGTACACGAATCAGGCCCCGTGCTCATGCACACCTTTAAACTTGAATGCAATGACCCATGGTTGCACAACTTTGTTATTTAAGACTGTTGGATGATCCAATAAGAGTACAATGGCGAGTTTATGAAACCAGTAAAACCTCAATGGTCAACCTGCTTACTAATTGGATGCTTCCTTTCTTTCTAAGGGTCTGTCCTGGCTCAGATCCACAAGAGAAGGCACTTCAATGAGCAGGAAGCCAGCGTTGTAGTGCAGGACATTGCTAGCGCTCTGGATTTCCTGCATAACAAAGGTAATCTATTTTTCATACAGGACTACCAGGCCAATTCATAAAGAGCTGCCGACAACTGATGTCTAATGCAGCGCTGTCCCTTCCTCACAGGCATGGCCCACAGGGACCTGAAGCCCGAGAACATCCTGTGTGAGCACGCTGATAAGGTGAGCGCCTGGGCTGTTGCGCCATATTCAAACGCATTATCACAATTTGAGGGATGGTCAGCAATATCGCGGAATAGCAGGATAAGAATATCCATCAGTTAATGAATCTGTGACATGGTATTCATATAAAGCATTAATATCCTTAATGCTGCTGCCATGGCCAGATCTCCCCAGTCAAGATCTGTGACTTTGACCTGGGAAGTGGAATCAAGCTGAACAGTGACAGCTCGCCTATCTCCACCCCGGAACTCCTGACTCCTGTGAGTATGCTTATGGTCCTTAACCTATCTTTGAACTGTTTGTATGCAAGCTTCTGGTCTCTAACTTCACACAAAAGGGTTTTATAAACTAATCCCTTTTAATAAACTTGTACATTAAAGGGGAAGTGTCTGAGGAAGAATGAGGGTGGAATGGTAATCCTGCCTCAAGGTGCCCTTCTGTTTCCTCATCCATGGTGAACAGCAGATTGCCTATTGGATACTGTCATGGGCATCATGGTCTAGCAGTACAGGTGAAGGACTTGACCTTCACACCCGTTTTCTTTGAAGTAACGTAGTCTAAAGAATAACCGTTGTAAAGGGCAGGTTTGTGTTGTGCATCGCAGCCCATGTGCTTATCAACCACACTGGGGTAGATGCCAGTCCAATGTCAACATCCTGATACCAGGACAGGTTGAAAAAGGCTGAGCGAATGAGGTGGGCAGAGAATGGCTGTATGACCTTCTGAGGCATCAGGCTCTTGGACCAGCAGACCCTGAAGGCTTATGGCACATGAAGGCTGTGCAGGCTGAAGGGTATGTTTCTGGTAGGCGTAAAAGTAAACTGGTTGGTTGTTATGGGCGATGGGGAGGTGGGGAGCAGGTGGTACCAATGACTTAAAGCTTTAGGGAACAGAGCCCTGTAATTGTCCTGGATGGTCACCAACCTCTGAGCTAGTAGCTGTCAGTATCCTGAATCGTGTTGGTGAAACTTCAATGGTTTCGTAACATGGAATGTTATTAGAGTTTCAAAGTCACTGGTCAGTACTTCTGTGTTCATGTTATGGCCAAGAGATTTACCACTTCCACCCATCCCACAAAACCTATGTTCCAACATTCCATGAGAGCCTGGATATGTTATAAAGGAGCTTTTTACCACAAGGCCATGTCCTCATGAGGAAGTAAAAGACCCTCAAATGTACAATTAGGGCGTTTGGCAGACGCTTTTATCCAAAGCGACTTGCATCATTTAATACACACGTTGACACACCGACGGCAGAGTCGACCATGAGGGCGACAGCCAGCTCACCAGATAAATATACCTAGACTCCTCCACTGGCACTATCCACCAACGGAGGTTTAAAATAATAACCATCTCATCTCTTCATGCTCTCTGCCCATAGTTCTCTCCTCCAACGAGCCCCGGCCAAACTTGTGAAAGTATTCCCTTTTGTTTGCTCTATACAAAGGGAATGCAGGCTTGTTCTAGCGCCCTAGCCTGTGCCCATTACCTAGCAACTGCACTGTGATTGGCTACAGCAGCAGGAGGGGATAAGGGGAGGAGTCAACGGCCAGCCGGAGCCTGCACATGCGCCTGTTCTTGTTTTCGTCGCCATGATCACATGCAATCTAATCAGATCCTCCTCGGCCGAGATCTCTGCACCTCTGGCCTCACATTCCAGCCCTCTGCTGTCCAACCCTGTTGAGAATCGCTCTGTTCTGCCTCCTCCCCACTGACCCTGTGGCTCAGCTTCATGGGCTAGGAATGCTTGGGTTGGGGTTCTGTGGGTGGTGTTCAGTTGATGACGGAGCAGAGCGCAGCCTTCCTGGCTCCCTCCTCATCAGAACCAGCAGCTGAAGGGTGTCTGTTTGTCAGCACGGCTGCTCCTAGTCTGATGTGGGAGAGTCTCCAGGTTAGTGAGGCCATGCGTCACACATCAAGTGGAACAGCCCTGACTTGTTGTTGTTTACAGCGCAGTAACTGCGCCCAACGCACATGTGAGGTTAAACTCTGTTTGATAAGACCAGACTCTAAAGCACTGGCCTCTTTAGCCTTATCGGGGACCTTGGGGGGCATTCATAGCAGGCTATCTCTAACTGACTAGTGGCCCCTTTATGTCGACCACATAGGGGTGCCTAGAGAGGCACTGCCTCGACGTGGTGTCGCTATCAACCTGCCCGTCGTATTATGATGGGCGGGGGTGGCAGTGGGAGGGGTTATGAAGCGTTTGACCGGTCTGTGGGGCGGGGCTGAGTGTGGTGCTCCCTCCAGCCACGGGGGAGACGGGGGGGGTTGGGCTTCTTGCTCTTCCACAGAGGAGGCTTTGTCCGATTCCTTTAGTGCAGAGTTGTATTGCATAAGGCTGTGGGAGGAGCCGGTGGTAAACAAGCTCCAACCCTGAGCTCCTTTTAGTGTCTACCCCAGACGACTGTTTTATACTAATGGTGTTAAACCCTAACCAGGTGGTGTTTAATACAGTACGAGGCAGCGCCCTTTGGACTAAGGAATGATTAGATACATCCCTAATACACATGCAGGGTAGAAACACACTTTAGGAAAATATGGTTTTATATTTGGATAACCCTGAAGTAAAATGGAGAAAATACATTTACATTTCCCTTAGGGGACCCCCCCCCTCCCTATGAGACCCCCGCTTATGAGACCAGCCCTCTTATGAGACCTCCCCTTTATGAGAGCCCGCTCCCCCCTTTATGAGAACCCCCCCCCCCTTATGTGAGCCCCCCCCCCCTTATGGAGACCCGCCCTCCCCCTTATGAGAGCCCCCCCCCCCCCCTTATGAGACCCCCCCCCCTTATGAGACCCCCCCCCCTTATGAGACCCCCCCCCCTTATGAGACCCCCTCTCCCCCTTATGAGACCCCTCCCCCCTTATGAGACCCCCTCTCACCTTATGAGAGACCCCCTCTTCCCCTTATGAGACCCCCTTCTCCCTTATGAGACCCCCCTCTCCCCTTTATGAGACCCCCTCCCCCTTATGAGACCCCCTTCTCCCTTATATGAGACCCCTCCCCTTATGAGACCCCCTCTCCCCTTATGAGACCCCCCCCTTATGAGACCCCCTCCCTTATGAGACCCCCTCTCCCCTTATGAGACCCCCCCCCATTATGAGACCCCCCCCTTTATGAGACCCCCCCCCCTAATGAGACCCCCCCCCTTATGAGACCCCCTCTCCCCTTATGAGGGGCCGTTGTGCAGAAGGAGCACTCTGCTGGGGCCAATGCCCTCCTTGTAGTGAAGGGGAGGTTCTGCCCTCCTCCCAGGGAGCCCAGCGGTCACAATGAGCAGCTCCCTGCTGAATAATGGAGTCAGTCCTCCGCTGGGAGGGGGGCTCTGAACACATCCTTCCACTGTAGGTCTGCCCCCCCGTTGAACTGCCTGGGTCCTCGGCTCCAACTGCAGAACCACCGTGTAGCTTCCACAGGGTGTAGCTTCCACAGGGTGTAGCTTCCACAGGGTGTAGCTTCCACAGGGTGTAGCTTCCACAGGGTGTAGCTTCCACAGGGTGTAGCTTCCACAGGGTGTAGCTTCCACAGGGTGTAGCTTCCACAGGGTGTAGCTTCCACAGGGTGTAGCTTCCACAGGCGGAGCTTTGTCTGGGCCCCGTGGCCTGAGGGCCCTCCTCTCTCTGGGAGCACATGAGGGATCCGCTGCGTTGCCCCTCAGCTGCTCCATTGTCCTGCAGGCCTTCCTGAGGCCCGGCAGCCGGCCGTGTGTCAGCTGGTGTTAGTTTCTGGGCATGCTGAAGTCTCATGCTCTTGGTCTTTGTTGTGACAGTGCGGCTCAGCAGAGTACATGGCCCCTGAGGTGGTGGAGGCCTTCAGTGAGGAGGCCACCATCTACGACAAGCGCTGTGACCTGTGGAGCCTGGGGGTGATCCTCTACATCATGCTGAGCGGCTACCCGCCCTTCGTGGGCCGTTGTGGGGGTGGATGTGGCTGGGAGCTAGGAGAGCCCTGCCACACCTGTCAGGTACGACCACTGGTCTGGCTTTCTATTGAGACCCGCGCCTCAGGTTGACCTGACCTTTGAAGGATCCTGTTCTCTTAACGGGCCGACTGTATCCTAACCACCGATACGGTTTATTTGTTTTTCAGAACACCTTATTTGAGAGTATCCAGGAGGGAATTTACGCGTTTCCTGAGAAAGACTGGGCTCGTATATCTTCAAGTGCCAAAGACCTCATTTCCAAACTTCTGGTGCGGGATGCCAAACACCGCCTGAGTGCCAGCCAGGTGCTGCGGCACCCCTGGGTGCAGGGGGTAGGTCCTCTGAGCACTGACGGGTGGGGGAATGATGGGATGGAGCAAGTGTCTAACCACGGCCTGACCTTGGTTTTACAGGGAGCCTCTGACACTCTGCCTACATCCATCTTGCATCAAAGGTAAGATCTTTGTTGGCTAAGAAAATGTCTGGTCTTTTCACTTTATTAATCTATTGGTGTTCTCATTTCTTCTTCTCTCCTCGTTCCACCGTCTGTTCTCTCCTCGTTCCACCGTCTGTTCTCTCCTCGTTCCACCGTCTGTTCTCTCCTCGTTCCACCGTCTGTGTTCTCTCCTCGTTCCACCGTCTGTTTTCTCTCCTCGTTCCACCGTCTGTGTTCTCTCCTCGTTCCACCGTCTGTTCTCTCCTCGTTCCACCGTCTGTGTTCTCTCCTCGTTCCACCGTCTGTGTTCTCTCCTCGTTCCACCGTCTGTGTTCTCTCCTCGTTCCACCGTCTGTTCTCTTCTCGTTCCACCGTCTGTGTTCTCTCCTCGTTCCACCGTCTGTTCTCTTCTCGTTCCACCGTCTGTGTTCTCTCCTCGTTCCACCGTCTGTTCTCTCCTCGTTCCACCATCTGTGTTCTCTCCTCGTTCCACCGTCTGTGTTCTCTCCTCGTTCCACCGTCTGTGTTCTCTCCTCGTTCCACCGTCTGTTCTCTCCTCGTTCCACCGTCTGTGTTCTCTCCTCATTTCGTTGACCGGTTTTTTTTTGCTCGTCAGGACCAGCAGAGCCCGGGGCCTGACGTTCTTTGCCGGCCAGGCCATGGCCGTGAACCGGCAGCTAGCTGAGCAGGATGGCATGGAGGAGGAGGAGCAGCAGGAGGTTCCGCTGGTCATCACAGCCAGCGGCTCCTCCATGCCCCTCTTCCCCCCGTCCAACTCCAAACTGGGCCGCCGCAGGCAGAAGGACAGCCAGCCCAAGACCGGGCCCCAGACCGGGCCCCAGACCGGGCCTGTCTCCGCAGCAGAGCTCCGGCAGCTCCTGGCGCCGCTCGTCATCATGGGAGACTGTGCCTGACCGCCCGCCGCCCTCTGAAGACCCCTGGTGTATGATCCTCCCCTGAAGACCCCCCCGGTGGTACCTTTAGCTGTTCAGGTCTTGCTGTACATGAGGACTGTTGCCCATAGCTCTTCTCAAAATGCCTTCTGCTTTTCGGCAGCACACAGAAAAAAAGCACATCCTCCCAGGGCGAGCCCAAGGAAGGTCCCTGTGATGTATAACATGGCCCAGCCTGCTGTGGAGGGCGGCTCTATATTTGGGTTAAAGGAAAGGAGGTGTTGTTTTGAGTTAGTTTTATTTTTTTCATACACTTCAGGAGCAATTTGACCTAATTTCTTTCCAACCAAGACACCAAAGGACAACCTGTTGTGCTGCTTCCACATGTTACAACTGGATCCACTGTGAATTAAGTTATCGGGAATGTTCTCTAGCCTGTATGTATACGCAGGGGAGGCCCGAGTGCACATGCGTACAGGCTTATATGCAATATGTAAGATGAAGGCTCTTGTCTAGAAGGGATTCCATGTTGGAGCTTGAAGGGCTATACTCCACCCTGCCCCTGCCTGGTGCAGTCTGTCGGGGGCTGGCTCCTTAGTCTATTCTTTAGTCATATCAAACTTCAATTCTAGCGCTGGAAGTGTTAAGTCTTGGTGATTTTCATTTAATTGACCATGCGAAGTCTGAATTAGTTTTCCGAGGCTGGATGTAAAAGTTGAAGCCTTATTTTAAGCATTTTCTTATCGAGAAGCAGTATGGAAAAGATAGTGTGAACGTGTCCCACTACACGATGGTCTGATGCACTGTGGGCAGAGTGGTTCCACACCGATGACCAGGTGTGGAACCACTCTGTTGTGACGGTTTGAAGTCTGATCCCATTTGGCTGCTGGGAGCCCCCCGATTACTGGGCTCATCGAAGGCTCCCACACAGACGGCGGTAAATAATTGATGCTTAACGTAGACCTTATCGGTGGACTTGTTTGATCTTCTATTGGTTAAATGAAGGCTGAAGCTTGCAGAAGAAGTCACGGGTTGAGGGTTCAAAGCGGTCTGGGGGAGTCCGTCTGTCCAGCCAGCCTCGAAGCGCTGCTGCACCAGGCAGTGCAGTCCAACTACCAGCAGCCACTCTTTATCACGTACTAAACCACCAAGCAGTTTTTCTTCTCTGGAATTCCTTAAGTGTCCATGTTTTGATACGTTGCCATAAACAAGACTCCTTGTGCGATGGCCGACCGATTACCTCGCTTTGTTTTTCTTCCTCTCCAGTTGTTGCGTAACTGCAGGTGTTGTCTGCCTGTTTGGTTCTTCTTCTCCACAAACCAGTCAGTATCGCAGTGTTCAGGCCCCCACTAGAGGCAGGAGGGAAGCTGTTTTCAGGGTCTCTTTCCGGGGTTTAGCCGTTTGTCCTTTCTGACGTTGGTGCATCTCAAGCCTTTAGTTTATGCCATGGATACAGCGTCACCGCAAATTGTTAAATGAATAGAATATGAGGTTATATATTTTTGTTGGTATAACTAAATCTAAATTAAAATGGAAAGACATTCCAGGAAAGTCTTCCAAGGTTGTAGAGCTGTATTGATGAGCTTACTTTTGTTTTTCATGTTTAAAACCTTGCTGCCCCCCGTCTCTCGGGGGGCCGTGACGCTTTGTTTCCATGGGGTTTCTCGTGCAGGTGCTGTTCATGGTCAGGTCGAACACAAGTTCTTTACTCTTCTTGAAAATATTTTCTTTTTTTGTGTTTGGTTTTTGAAAGGTCTGAGTATGTGGGGTCAGAGGTGAGGGAATGAGCTGGGGTTGAGTTCATCTGGAGCGCTTCATGCCCAGGGAAGGCTTTTTATTTTATTTTTATATCCTTTTTTTGTTGTATCTTCTTGTATGCCAACATTTTGGCCATCGGTTTGTTCAGAATAAGGTTGATTCTTTCCGACTGGTGTCATGGGGTTGCCCGACGCTGTAGCCACCAAAGAGGACCCATCAGGCTGAGATGGGCCGGCGCCCCGGGGGTCCATGGACCCTGTCTGTCCTTACCGTCTGTGTGTGGCTGCACTGCTGTGTGCCGTTCTGTTGTGGTGTCACTGGACCCTTGTGCTGATAACAGGACACTGATTGTAATACTTTGGGGGGGGGGGGGGGTGTCTGTGCATCATTATGGGGTGTTATGTCTTATAGTAAGACTTACTTGAATTTGTGTTTGCAGTCGCAGTACTTTGCAACCAATAAATCTCTAAAGATAATGCGTTAGGGTGATTAAGGTAATCTATGGGTATACCCACACTAGTCAGTATTTCTGCCTTTCTCTTCCCTTGATTGAAAAGTTTCTAACTACATTTTCAGGTTTCTGATTCTCAGAAATGCACACTAGTCAGCCATACTCCGATATCCTTTTTTGGTTATGGGAGTTTTTGTTGGTCTTGACCATTTCTACTTGGCAGTAATTTGCAGTAAATTTGGACTGCCTTTTATTGAGTAGAGGATAACATTATCCATTCAGCTCATACGTGTTTATAGATATACTTTTTTTTTTTTTTTTTATAACAAAACGGTCAATTATGACCCCCACAATTTGAATGTAGCCCAAAGGCTTACCAACGGCGATAAATTGTTCTGACATTTGAGTCGGACAAGCAGAGGTCCGATGCATATTTCTCCCCTTTTTGGATGTTATCTGATCGACCCAGAGTCCATAAATCACTTAAAGATAATGTAAATACATCCTCTGAATAGGAATAACATTTTGATTCGAAATAAGCACTTTACTGTACCATGCGAATGATTGCAGTTCACTCGAAGCAACATTTGACTGTTGCTACAGAATTTTGTATCGTTTTCTACAAAAAATGCAATAAAAATGCTTTGAACCACGTTTCGTTTGTTTTATCTTCGATCCAAAGGCCGAAACTTTCCCAGATTGCTTCAGATTCAGTGACTTGCATCAACTAAATCTAACATAAACAACGACTAGCCTGGCCGTCTTCATGACACAATCCCAGACGGCCAGGAACGCTGTTAATGCTACGAGAAGGGAAACTACGTCAAAAGTGCAACTCGGAAGGCTGGCGTCCGAGGATCCAGGAACACATAAGTGAGGTAAGGAAGGTGTCGAATGTCAAAGGGACCTGAAGGGGTTTGGCAAACGTAAACCACTAACCCTAGCCCAGAGGAAGCAGAGCCCGGACGTCGCCACCCAACAGTAGGCTTGCATTTCCTCGTCCGGGGGGTGAGGCCCGACGGACTGATGCAACCCGCGGTAAGCTCTGTCCCGACTCCCGTTCCCCCGGACGGGTGGTCTCGGGCTAAATGCATAATGGGCGTGGGGGGCATCAGAGTTACAAGGGAGTTTCCTCGTAGAGTCTACAAATGGCTTGCATCTCATACATACGATATATTTAAACACGACCTGCTGGTACTCCTGATATGCATGCTGTTCTGCAGGCCACAAGCATACAAGACGGCGATAAGAATGCTGCCCGGCGGTCACAGAATGATCACTACCTTAAACGCCACAATAATTGAATGTTGAATGACTCTATCATGTTGGGTTGTCTAGGGCATGAGACGCCCCACAGATGGCAAAGATTTGTTCTCCTGTTTCGACGTGACGGACAATCAGCGAATCAATAGAGGAACGCAAGTCTTCACTTACAATACAGATCATACATGTGGCTTCATTGGACCTTCAGCGCTGCCTGCTGGTGTAACGCTGCACTGTCTGGAGTCATAACAGCACTACTGGTCGTCGCAGGGACAGTTTATTTATAGAGCGCCATAACCAATCATAGCGCTTCAAAGAGGAAGAAAACACATTTCACAAGGATTAAAGATCATTAAATGGAAATTATACATTATTATACAATGTACTTGTTTATGATAATCGGTAATTGACATTGGAATGACCAATTATTTGAGCCTCCAAAGCTAAAGGACTTCAACTTAAATAATACCATTATCAAATTATGTGATATAAAACAAATTGATACGTGAATAATGCAGTGGACGTCCCCCGTGGATGTTGATCGCGGCAATAATTAGGCTCAGTCATTGCAATGCCGGTAGTCCCGGGGTTGCTGGTGTGAGACCCGGCGCAGTGTGTGGTTCTGACGCGACTCCTATTTAAAAGGTAAGGTTTAGAAAGGTGTGTGAACGCAGCCGCCTCTACCTGAGCCTCACGTGATCCTGTGGACGGCGCCACGGGGTGAGACTCGCTGACGTTCGGGAGACGTCAGCGGACGAAGTCCAGGACTGGGAGAGTCAATATTGCTTCAGCGGCTGGGCCTCAGGGCCACACGGCCCGAACCACCCGCCCTGTAGGCCTTCTGGGAAAGAGTGTGAACACACCAGAGGCTCCTGGCAGCTCCCCGCTTCAAGTTTGCGTTTGTGTGCGTGTGTGGGTTTTTTTTATCCTGAAAGAAAACATTAAATATAGTCAGTTACATTTTGCCTTGGAAGGGAAAAGAGACAAACGAATAGCTGTCGATTTACGGAAAGATAACGGACCCAATGTGTACAAAGCTGTTGGCTTTAAAATCTGTTTAAAGTTATCTATTTACTTTTACTTTGTTCACGGACCCTTCAATGAGAATATTGCTTGATGTTACAACAACAAACTCTTTGACAAACTCATAAGAGAACACCGCTTCTAACAAGGGCTCTATCCTGCTCTCTAGTGACGGGACAAGGAATTGCAGCCGAGCAGTATCACCATGTTCAAAACGTCAGTAGTTGAGATAGGATCTGAGGACTCTGGGGGGAAGCAAGGACAGGTTGACTTTCTTCACTAGAAAAGGGAATAATAGAACTGGGTTTCCTGTCATTCATAAACGTTTCATCTTCTGTACGTGTGTGAACAAACAATGTGGATGAGCCAACTTGCCTGGTCCTGGCGTTGCTCGTATGAGAACTTGAAGACGCCTGCAGAAGAGCAGCCAGTGATCTGAGGCGGGGGTTTTATACCAGTTTCTCACTGGGCTAGACCACAAAACATTTCAAAACAATATGAATTAAAGTGCCATTTATAATCAAGCCGTGAGTTTTGATATTTTATCTTTATTTATTTTCTATCTCAACTTTGATGATGACCTTAAGGTACTTTTACGTTGCATTATTTAGTTGATAATAATTGCACTATTTTTAAATGAATGATTCATTCTGTACATATCCCTGCAGCACTATAGTATCTTCTCCCGTTTTAGGTCCTATTCATTAAAGAATGCTAAAAGAGAAACGTGTCAATCAATTAACTATCAACTTTTATTTTTGGTCATTTTAGGGCATTCGAGAAATAGCAAATAAACACAGGTGGAACAATTACATTAGTGGACAGGCTCATGGAATCCATGGCGTCACTTAGCCGTTGAGAACGAATACACTCAACTATTCAACTCTCACTTAATGTTCATAAAATACAAGTTAAATGCTCCATAGGAGAACAAAGCAAGGTGACAAAGGCCGAGCTATAAAGATGCAGAACATAAACCTTTGGCCACCAGCTGAAGAGTGGAGGCTGGGCTGAAGGACAGCGGAGGTTAGGGTTAGGGTTAACCCTAACCCTATATAACATAAACCTTTGGCCACCAGCTGAAGAGTGGAGGCTGGGCTGAAGGACAGCGGAGGTTAGGGTTAGGGTTAACCCTAACCCTATATAACATAAACCTTTGGCCACCAGCTGAAGAGTCTGGAGGCTGGGCTGAAGGACAGCGGAGGTCATTGTGTTGGGATGGCCGGGGAAGGAAATGGACAGCATGTGCTTTTCTTTGCTATTTAGAACAGTAGTAGGTTAACTGTTGGGTTTCAAAATAAACATTAGGTCTACTTAATTACTTTATTTATTATTAATCACTACAGTCCATATGCTGATAATAGTGTAGAATTTGATTTCGGAAATTATCCTATGGCAGGAAGGTTACCAACTTTTAAAGGATTTTATTTTTCAATCATTATCCACGTTTTGCTCAAGTTATGGAGAATCTTTATTTGCAATTCACTTATCTTGCTAAATTAAAAAGAGAAGCCTTGAAAGCAACCTACGGAACTTCTGAAAGGTTTAATTGATGGTAATTTCTCATTGGTGCTTGCTAATTGCATCACATGTTTAGCAGTGAACAAAAGCGTGCATCGTTTCACTTCGGGGTTTTCGGATGAGCTGCTGAAGGTAGGTCATTATTCTCAATGTTTCAAAAATGGAAGGCTTTAATTTCAAGGCTTTTCAAGTGCTTTACATGCAGGGAATAGTTGAAACATGCACTATACTGACTGGCCAACTGTAACGTCCTCATAACAAACTGCTTTAGAAAAACGAATGGATAACCGCAGGGGTGTTGGTTTGGGGATTTTTAGCTAAATTCCTAGCTACACGTAAAGTTTAGGTTTAAGACGGCCTAACCAACTTTTCAAGTTAATTTGTTTATTTAGTGTTTATCTTTTTGACCGTTTTTGGGACTGCTTAATTGTTGACTAATCTGCCACCAGTGAATCCGGGCCTCTGCCGTCAGCAGCCCTGAAGGCTCGTGGTCGGACCCCCGAGGGGCAGCACATCGTGAGGGTCTCCCTGGAGCCTCCTCTGTCTGGAGGCCTTCTCTCTGTCTGGAGGCCTTCTCTCTGTCTGGAGCCTTCTCTGTCTGGAGCCCTTCTCTCTGTCTGGAGGCCTTCTCTCTGTCTGGAGCCCTTCTCTCTGTCTGGAGCCCTTCTCTCTGTCTGGAGCCCTTCTCTCTGTCTGGAGCCCTTCTCTCTGTCTGGAGCCCTTCTCTCTGTCTGGAGGCCTTCTCTCTGTCTGGAGGCCTTCTCTCTGTCTGGAGGCCTTCTCTCTGTCTGGAGGCCTTCTCTCTGTCTGGAGGCCTTCTCTCTGTCTGGAGGCCTTCTCTCTGTCTGGAGGCCTTCTCTCTGTCTGGAGGCCTTCTCTCTGTCTGGAGGCCTTCTCTCTGTCTGGAGGCCTTCTCTCTGTCTGGAGGCCTTCTCTCTGTCTGGAGGCCTTCTCTCTGTCTGGAGCCCTTCTCTCTGTCTGGAGTCGTCCTAAAGCCGATGTTGCTTTCTGTGACTACTTCCAGATCTCTTCCCCAGTGGGACTGGAAGCTTTCTGCGGATACCTGTGAAATAAACTGTTGACCCTCTGCCTCGTTCTTAAGGGTTTATATTTTAGCCTCTAAAGGTTAACGTGGTTAACCAACGTGGACTGGCGGCGCCTAATGAATAAGCTCACGACCAATTGTGACTTAAGAATAAACCACATACACTCATTACCGCAAGGCTGGCATGTTAGTGACGATAAACCAGCGCCTCATGAAGATAAACCGTTGACTCAAAAGGTCCATATGCGTTACTAGTGTCTGTTTAACTATCAAGTGTCCATTTGTAATGTTAGGTTAGCCTAGCCGTACCCGGGCAATGTCTGCGCGCGCAGTGGGGGGCGTGTCAATTCATAATGACGTAGACGAGTGCGACACGTGGGGCGTCTCGCGACACATCTCCCCGACCATCCAACATGGCGCTGGAGGGAACTTGTTATTGTTCTGCTGTCGGATGTTCTTCATCCTAAAGGAAGAGGAGACAAGGCTGAACGGGGACATGCGTGGATGACGAAGGCGTTCCGACATCATGCTGAGATCCACCGGGTTCTTCCGGGGCCTCGAGTGCCCGTTTCACTCGGACTCCACCGAGCTCCAGGCCGACAGACAGGGGTGCAACAGACCGTACTGTCACTTCAGGCACAGCCGGCAGAGACGCGCGTCTCACGGCGCCGCCGTCGACAGTAGGAAGCAGAGAGGACCGGACTCCAAGCTCAAAGGTGCACACGGTCACTGTTGTGTGTTCCTATAAAGCTTTTAAAGCCTCATTATGCTGTTCTCTATGTTCCGTTTCCACGACCTGAACAATGGTGTCACTTTGCTTGTAATGCGTTGCGTTGACGTCCTGGCTTTAAACCTGTTCATTTTTGTTTGTGTAGATCAAGCGTATGACCCGTTCAACCCGGAGGTGGTGTCACACAAAGAGCCGCAGGATGGGGAGGACCTCAGCGGGGCCCTGGAGCTGGTCAACCAGGCCATCAAGGAGGTCCAGAATGAAGTTGAGCGAGAGAAGAGGAAACTTTCTCGGATGGGAGACGACGAATATGAGCCCACATCCAACAGAAGCAGGTCCACAGTGGAAGCTGTTAAAAACCCCTTTCCCAAAGCAGTGGCCTCCCATCTGGCCTATGACCCTGGGAGTTATCAGATGACCTCATCAGAGTACAACCCAACCCCCAGCTGTAGCAAATACACCCTGGATGTGGACGTTAAGGGGGCCAACTCCATGGAGTATGTTCCCACGTCCAAGAGGAAACCGCCCCCACGCACACAGGCCACACGGTTCCCCTCTCTCCCCACCCCTACGTATTCAAGCAGTGCCTCGTCCAAGGGGAAGTACACTCTGGATAACTCCAAGCCAACTACAGATATGGAATATGACCCGCTCTCAAACTACTCTGCAAGAATTGCTGGAAAGCACAAAAAGGAAGAGAGTATAAAAGAGAACAGAGCTTCAGCCAAAGCAGGACGGCCGTCCACAGACAAGGAGTATGTGCCGACCGCCAAGAGGCCCTGCCCTCGGAACGCAGACACACAGAAGTACACGTGTTCAGATACCGATGAGGAGAGCTCTGGAACGGAGTACCGGCCCACCTGCCTCAACCGCCTCAAGAGGAGGGAGGGCAGTGGAGTGGCGGTGGGAAGGAAGGACACCGCCAAGGGGCCGGAGCCTCTCCCGCAGAGGGGCCGAGAGGGGGCCAAGGAGCAGACCCCCGTGGACCCAGAGGGGTGGGAGTCACGGCCCCCGATGGACGCAGAGAAGGAGAGGCAGGCAGCCAAACCCAGTCACAGCAAAACCTGCAAATCTGAAAAGACTTTGAAAGGAGAAAAGACCATGAAGGCGGTTGGCAGTAAAGTGAGCAGTAGCGATAACGGCAGGAAGGAGAAGAGCTCGGCCAACAAATCGAGCAATGAGTGCGTGAAGAAGGACGGCCAAAGTTCGAGGAAGAGAGAGGACAAGAGGAAGGGGAAGGAGGCAAGTCCTAAAGTACCCAGAGAACTCAAAGAGGAGAAGAGGGACGTGGGGAGGAGTAAGGCTGTGGAGAGGCTCCAGGGCGACTCAAGTAAAGAGCGAGCCAAGGGGTGTGAGAACGGTGTGGAGGAGAGCAAGAAGGCCAAGGTGTCTGACAAGCACAAGGACCACCAGCATAAAAACGGAAAACACGAGAGCAAGAGGGTGAACGACGTGAGAAAGAACAGTAAAAACAATACCAGCAGCAAAAGCACTTCCAACAGCGGCCACGGTAAGACGGGCTCTGACCACAGTAAGGTGAGGAACCAAAGCAGAGCCCTGGAGGCCGGGAAGGTGAAGGAGAAACGGCGAGCGCCCAGCCTGAGCCATGCCGACCTGTTTGGAGACGAGAGCCCCGACGGGGCGTCCGCCGTGTCCGATGAGGACGGGGAGGAGCAGGGCGAGGTGCTGGTGAGGAAGTCTGCGGACGCTTTGAAGAGACGGCGTGTTCTCATGCAGCCGCTGAAGGCCCCTTCGTCAGAGGAGGAGGAGGAGGAGGGGGGCCTGAGTGTGGAGGACGGCCAGGCCGAGATGGACTTCTGTGGGGTGGACTTGTCGCTTTTCCAGGGGGACTTGGACTTCGACTCTGATCCGATGGAGGAGTGTTTACGGATCTTCAACGAATCCAAAGACGTCAAGAAAGAAGACAAGGGAAGGCAGGCTAAACAGGTATTGACATTTTCTTTCAACTTTGCAGCGGCACAGAATGGGCTGACAGAAAGCTCAGTGTCTTCCTGTGGGTGTTCAGAGTTACATCCTGTTGCTGTGCCCTCTCCCTCCCACGAGCTGTATCACAGGAATGCAGCGCTTTATGATGAGTCAGGAAACAATAAATAATAAAGATGCACTTCATTGGGGTTAATGATTAAGACTTTATTCATTTTTTTCTGGTAAAAGTATTTACTGACCTTGACTGCAGGACAGGCCACCCGAAAAGTAAATAATAAAACCCAAAACTTATTCTGAAAATCTATCATAAAATGCAATCTAAATTTATTTCCAGGATTTCAAGCCCATTGTACGCCAAAGTCAGAACTTTGAATGGTGAAGTTCATAACATTGCAACCTTTACTGCAGAAATGTTGTACATAAATGTTTAGAACGGATGTCTAAATTATCCATAACATTGATGTAATGTTTCAACAGCAATCCAATGAAACAAATCTCCAGTTTTCATAACTACTTCATGTAATGTAGGCTCTGACAACCAATAATGATCCAATCATTTGGCTGCTAATGACTCCCTTGTCATTATGTGATTTAAATAGGAATGACATAACCTGGGGCACCATATCAAAATCACTGTCATTAAATCAAACCTACCGCCTCGTGTATCCTATTCACCAACTCTTAAACCAAGAGGAAACAGACTACACTGTTCACTGGAGTTTCACTCTATTAGCCTTCAGTTTCATATCCGGTATTGTTTTTCATTCCCCCCCCCCATTGTAAAATCCGTCTTTATTCTGATGATGTTTGGACAACCTTCAGTGTCCTGTAGTAAACATGACCTTTTTCTCCTAGCCATGCCGAGACTCCGAAGAGGAGGAGGAGGAGGGCGGCCAGAGCCCTTTGACCGCGCTCTTCCCCGGACAGAGGAAGAGGGTTTCCCATTTTGCTGTCCAAGGAAGCGTGAGCAGGATATTAATACTTCCAGATGTCATTTATCCATCGAGGCGTATATTAGGAATGCCCTTGTAATTTGTATTGGAACCAAATACTTGGTGACTATTTGTTTTTCCCTCAAATGTTACGTAAAATACGTTGAAATCAACATCTTTTTAGTCCGAAGGCTGACCCTAAGAATCCAGGTCCTCAATTGTAGCAACGTCATTTTAATGGATTCTTTTTAAGGTTAAATCTAACCCTACCTAATGATGTATTAAAATAATTTCCCCCTGGGATTATTAAAGTATTAATCAATCAATAAATCAGTAAAGATTAATACCGTAGTAAACATCAACACCATTAGTGAACATGAAAACCAATAGTAAATTACACTAGACCATAAGTTAACTATCAATATATGATATATAATACAATATACAAGATGCGATATACGATATTATAACGATATTTTGAACAAAACGGGTAAAGTGTGTAGTTTTAACTCCACGCCACAAGTATTCACTATCAACCATTTATTTCGTTTTTTTGTTTTTTTTTGCTCAACAAAGCACAGCTGTGCTTTAACAACAGATATGTAAGGGATAGTGTATAGAACGACGGTCATTATCGGGAAAATAAGCCCCGACAGGGCAAACAGGACCCCGACCTGAAGGGGCTCATTTTCGATGATGACCGGCGACGTTCTATACATTATCCCGCTTATTACACGGCTACTTGCCTCAACGAAAAAATATCTTCATGGTGTGTCTTTTTACAATTTATTTGTAACCAGCATTCGTAGTGTTGATCAGCAGAGAACTAGTCCCCCAAAGACGATGAGGTCGCTTAGCAACCGAAGACGCTGGGGTTGACAAGCAGCCTCTTCTCTAGTTTGAATGATTTTAGCGATAAATCACACACAAGCTAAAATCATTCAAATGAATGTGCTTTATTTTTATCTCGCACGATTGGAGCACGTGTACTCTCTTGCGCTCCGCCTCTGACTACGAGATGGTTGGTGTTACACCTTTCCTGCTGTCGTCTCCCAGGCCGAGCAGCACAGGGGAGACGTTCCCTCCAGGGCCGACGCTCTCGGGGGTAACACCCTCTGACCGGCAGGGGGTCTGCTTATAGCTCGGAATGAAGCGGCCACCCATTCTTGCCGGCTACTTTATTCGTACACACAACCGGACTCGATCATTACTTCACTAAACTGACATGCACGCTACCGCTCGCTCGTCGCACTCACACGCTGACGACACACACACACACACACACACACACACACACACATACACATACACATACACACACACACACACACACACATGCTGCCAGTGATATGCGCACCAGATACTTTCTCATGCTCACGAGAAACGTTAAAAACATTCTTTTTACCCCATGTCCCTTCACGGGTTCAGTACTCTCTACCACCGTGTCCGCCATGTTTTTGTTCAAAGTATGTTGTGATGCGTAACGTCTGTGCGTGGGACAGCACTCCATACATGTAAGGGGCGGGATTGAGCAGCTGAACATGGTTTGTAGACTCAGAGAGCAGCGGTCGGCTTTATAAAATAGCGCTCGCAAGGCATCAAAATAATATATAATATACCGATATGGCGATAATGTCTCAACTACATATCGCTTTCAAAAAATATACCGGTATAATTTAAAACCGGTATATCGCCCAGCCCTATCATGTTTCAGACATAATGGCAGGGAGCCTGGGCTAGGGCTAGGGCTAGGGCTAGGGCTAACGATCGTCCTCATTGAACCGTGTGGCGGGGTCCCCCAGGCCGAGGGGGCGCTGAGGGCGGCCGTGCGGCCATACCGGAGGCCCACGGCTCAGGAGATCTGCTACCAGCGGCTGCAGATGGCCCAGCAGCAGGCAGAGCAGCTGGCCGCCGCCGTCAGGAGCACATCTGTCAAGACTCCCGGAGTGAAGACCCCCGGAGTGAAGACCCTCGGAGTCAAGACCCCCGGAGTCAGGAACCCCGGAGCCAGGACCCCCTTAGCCTCCCCGAGCTCCAGCTTGGCCGGGGAGAGGAAGAGGGTGGCTCACCGTCCCAGCCTGCCTGCGCCCTCCTCCTCCCAAACAGGTACGTCTTCCAGTCACCATCCCTAAGCCTAAGCCTAAACCTAAGCCTAAACCTAAGCCTAAACCTAAGCCTAAACCTAGGCCTAAACCTAAGCCTAAACCTAAGCCTAAACCTAAGCCTAAACCTAAGCCTAAACCTAAGCCTAAACCTAGGCCTAAACCTAGGCCTAAACCTAGGCCTAAACCTAGGCCTAGCTCTGTTACTGGACCACGGCTCACCTCTGAACAGCGTACAGCGTGTTGAAGTGGTCGACCTCCGCTGCAGGTAGAACGGTGTTCTGTCTTTCATTGATTGTCATGTTGTGGTTCTTTTGTATTGGTCTGTGTTCTCAGTGGAGCCAGCTGCCAGTCGCGTTCTGTCGCCCAACAGAACCCTCCCGGCCTACCTGTCTGTCCGGGCTCAGACGTCTGCCGGGATCCTGTCCAAGACCACCTCCACCGTGGTGCAGAAGAGACTGGCGCACACCCCCACCATGAAGGTACCAACACACACCTACAATATTACTCTCTGTTGACATAATGCAGGTTTTTCATTGGCCCTGACTTGACAAGATAATTCTCTTGTCAAGACATTCAGACCTTGTTGCTCTATGTTGTGGAGCTCTGTTGTGGAGCTCTAACAGTCAGATCTTGTTGCTCCATGTAGCTCTAACAGTCAGACCTTGTTTCTCTACGTTGTGTAGCTCTATGTCTAACAGTCAGACCTTGTTTCTCTATGTTGTTTAGCTCTATGTCTAACAGTCAGACCTTGTTTCTCTATGTTGTGTAGCTCTATGTCTAACAGTCAGACCTTGTTGCTCTATGTTGTGTAGCTCTATGTTGTGTAGCTCTTACAGTCAGACCGTGTGGCCCTATGTTGTGTAGCTCTTAGTCAGACCGTGTAGCTCTATGTTGTGTAGCTGTAACAGTCAGAACTTGTTGCTCCATGTTGTTTAGCTCTAACAGTCAGACCTTGTTGCTCTATGTTGTGTAGCTCTATATCGTGTATCTCTATGTTGTGTAGCTCTAACAGTCAGACCTTGTTGCTCTATGTTGTGTAGCTCTAACAGTCAGACCTTGTTGCTCTATGTTGTGTAGCTCTATCTTTGTAGCTCTAACAGTCAGACCTTGTTGCTCTATGTTGTGTAGCTCTATGTTGAACAGTCAGACCTTGTTGCTCTATGTTGTGTAGCTCTATGTTGAACAGTCAGACCTTGTGGCTCTATGTTGTGTTGCTCTGTTGTGTAGCTCTATGTTGTGTAGCTCTAACAGTCAGAACTTGTTGCTCTATGTTGTGTAGCTCTAACAGTCAGACCTTGTTTCTCTATGTTGTGTTGCTCTATGTTGTGTAGCTCTATGTTGTGTAGCTCTAACAGTCAGACCTTGTTCCTCTATGTTGTGTAGCTCTAACAGTCAGACCTTGTTGCTCTATGTTGTGTAGCTCTAACAGTCAGACCTTGTTGCTCTATGTTGTGTAGCTCTAACAGTCAGACCGTGTGGCTCTATGTTGTGTAGCTCTATGTTGTGTAGCTCTAACAGTCAGACCATGTTGCTCTATGTTGTATAGCTTTATGTCTAACAGTCAGACCTTGTTGCTCTATGTTGTGTAGCTCTAACACTGTTAGAGCTATACAACATAGAGCTACACAACATAGAGCCACACGGTCTGACTGTTACAGTCAGCCCGTGTGGCTCTATGTTGTGTAGCTCTATGTTGTGTAGCTCTAACAGTCAGACCTCGTTGCTCTATGTTGTGTAGCTCTAACAGTCAGACCTTGTTGCTCTACGTTGTGTTGCTCTATGTTGTGTAGCTCTATGTTGTGTAGCTCTATGTTGTGTAGCTCTAACAGTCAGACCTTGTTGCAATATGTTGTGTAGCTCTAACAGTCAGACCTTGTTGCTCTACGTTGTGTTGCTCTATGTTGTGTAGCTCCATGTTGTGTAGCTCTAACAGTCAGACCTTGTTGCTCTACGTTGTGTAGCTCTAACAGTCAGACCTTGTGGCTCTATGTTGTGTAGCTCTATGTTGTGTAGCTCTAACAGTCAGACCTTGTTGCTCTATGTTGTGTAGCTCTAACAGTCAGACCTTGTAGCTCTATGTTGTGTAGCTCTAACACTCAGACCTCGTTGCTCTACGTTGTGTTGCTCTGTGTGTAGCTCTGTCGCGTACACGCGTATAAGCAACATTTTACTCGCGTTAGGCGCGTATGAGGCGCGTATATATACGCGCGTACATATACGCGCGTACGAGGAGTTCAAAAAATTGAACTTTTTACGCGCGTACGCGCCGCAATAGCCAATCAGCGTTGAGCTTGACCCGACGTCACTGGCAGAGAGACGGAGAGGACAGAGCCGCAATGGAGGACCAAAACCTCATCATCGCAGTGTGCAGCCGTCCTGTCCTGTACAACACCAGGATTGTGTTGTACCGGGACAGGAACAAGAAAGAGAGGGCGTGGGTCGACGTGGCCGAGGAAACTGGCTGTCCTGGTAAGATCAGTGAATGTTTCAGCAAAAGAAAAATGGCGGCGGGGGGGGGGAGTTTTGGGCGGTCTCATCTACGCGCGTTACGCGCGTATCTGACCATTTTTGACACAAAATGGTCAAGCAACATTTCAGCTGCGTTACGCGCGTACATGGTACGCGAGGTACGCGCTTGGTGTGTTCACGGCATAACAGTGAGACCTTGTGGCTCTATGTTGTGTAGCTCTAACAGTCCGGCCTTGTGGCTCTACGTTGTGTTGCTCTACGTTGTGTTGCTCTACGTTGTGTAGCTCTACGTTGTGTAGCCCTAACAGTGCGTCCTCGTTGATCTCCGGTCTCAGAGCTCCTCCCTGAAGAGGCCGGTCATCCCCACAGAGTTCGGGGCCAAGGTGCCGACCAACGTCCGGCAGCGCTACCTCCACATCTTTATCGACGAATGTGTCAAGTTCTGCCCCTCGGAGGAAGCGGCCTTCCACATGGTACGCACTTTCAGTTTCATTTGACGTTTAAAGTCCTTTATAAAAGGACGATAAAGAATTGTTATCCAAGCAGCCGCCCGTGCTGTGCTGTTTCAGGCGCTGGACGAGGAGAAGGCCGTCTACGACCGAAGCAGCAGTAAGAACATCTACCTCAACGTGGCCGTCAACACGCTGAAGAAGCTCCGTGGCAAGAGCGGAGCGACCCCACCCCCCAGTACGTCAACCCCCCTCCCAACCATCACCTCCACCCCCCACCACCCCCAGAACACCACCTCCACCCCCCCACCACCCCCAGAACACACCACCTCCACCCCCAGAACATCACCTCCAACCCCCCACCCCAGGACATCACCTCCAACCCCCCACCCCAGAGCACCACCTCCACCCCCCACCACACCCCAGAACATCACCTCCACCCCCAGAACATCACCTCCAACCCCCCAACCCCCAGGACATCACCTCCACCCCCCCCCCACAACCACCAGAACCACCACCTCCACCCCCCACCCCAGCCAGAACACCACCTCCACCCCCCCACCACCCCCAGAAATATCAACTCCAACCCCCCCACACCACCCCCAGAACATCACCTCCACCACCCCCAGAACATCCAACTCCACCCCCCACCCCCAGGACATCACCTCCACCCCCCCACCCCCAGAAACACCACCTCCACCCCCCCACCCCTACCAGAACATCACCTCCACCCCCCCCACCCCCAGAACATCACCTCCACCCCCCACCCCCAGGACATCACCTCCACCCCCCCACAACCACCAGAACATCACCTCCACCCCCCCACCACCAGAACATCACCTCCACCCCCCCCCCCCACCAGAACATCAACCTCCACACCCCCCCCCCCACCACCAGAACATCACCCTCCACCCCCCCCCCACCACCAGAAACATCACCCGCCACCCCCCCACCACCACCACAGAACATCACCTCCACCCCCCCCCCCCACCCCACCCCCAGATCATCATCTCCACCACCCCCACAACCAGCCCACTACGACTATAAGTTTTTTCAGCAGAGGTGATCTCTGCTCCCATGGCTGGATGGATGAGCTCTGTCCTTTCGATGTGTTCTGAGCATCAGAAGCTAACGTGTGTGTGTGTGTGTGTGTGTGTGTGTGTGTGTGTGTGTGTGTGTGTGTGTGTGTGTGTGTGTGTGTGTGTGTGTGTGTGTGTGTGTGTGTGTGTGGTGTGTTGTGTGGTGGGGGGGCTCCTCTACAGAGGCTGGGGGCTCTGCTCCTCACCGTAGGACCATGAGCCATGAGGAGGTGCTCGGGGGGCGGCTGGCTGCCACCACCAGCTTCACCCTCAACAGGACGGGCAGGCAGAGCGAGGAGAAGCCCTGCGGTGAGCTCCAAGGACGTCCTGTCTGAATGTCCTCTCTTGGGCCAGAGGCCGTGTCTGATGTGGGATGTGCGGGTTCTGCCGTAGGGGCGGCGTTGTACAGGAAGCTGAAGGCCTACCTGATGACGGAGGAGCAGCTGCAGGAGCACGGCTACCCCAGAGCCAGCGCCGAGTCGTCGGGGAGGGCTGTGATCCACAACCAGCCGGAGAGGAAGGCCCTGGCGGACGGTGAGGCCATCGGCACGTGGTGCAGTAGACTTAGGGTTGGTGATGATGTAGGGTTAGGGTTGGTGATGATGTAGGGTTAGGGTTGGTGATGATGTAGGGTTAGGGTTGGTGATGATGTAGGGTTAGGGTTGGTGATGATGTAGGGTTAGGGTTGGTGATGATGTAGGGTTAGGGTTGGTGATGATGTAGGGTTAGGGTTGGTAATGATGTAGGGTTAGGGTTGGTAATGATGTAGAGTTAGGGTTGGTAATGATGTAGGGTTAGGGTTAGCAATAATGTAGAGTTAGCAATAATGTAGAGTTAGCAATAATGTAGAGTTAGTAATAATGTTGAGTTAGGGTTAGCAATAATGTAGAGTTAGCAATAATGTAGAGTTAGCAATAATGTAGAGTTAGCAATAATGTAGAGTTAGCAATAATGTAGAGTTAGCAATAATGTGGAGTTAGGGCGTGTTCACACGGGCAGTGTGAACTGCCCGGTGCGGGTGGATGTTTTACATTATATTTCTATGGTACAGAGTGTTTTTGTAAAAACATCCTGGGTGCTTTTAAAAACACCGCTGCCAGCGGGTTTTTTTCACCGCTCTGGGTGGTTTTCAAGTTGAGAAAAGTTCAACTCGCCAAGAAAAAGCACCCGACGTCAGGCGGTTTTTGACAGCTGACCAATGAACGAGCACTTACGTCACTAGGAAAGAAAATGGTGACCCAAACCAAAAAGTATTTTCCGACGGAGCAACTGGTTGTCCTTTTAAGTGAACATGTCGAGCTATACGACATGACCAACACGTTGTACCACAACATATATCACAAGGAGAGTATCTGGAGAACGATCGGTGGGATTTTGGGACATAACTACTATGTACTGTGTACTATGATATGCCCCGTACTGCTGCCGTCCCCGGTTTATATCATGCACCCACAAACGGGAAGGTTCGTCGTTATCGTCGTTGGCATCTAACGCCAAAACAAGGGCTACTTTCCTCATCCTCGACATTGTGATACTGATTCAAGTAGTGTAGCCAAACCACTTTGATACGCTAACCAAACAGTGTTCCGACAGTTTAACCGATTTGTAATGTGCTCTAGAAAAAACCACCCCGTCAGTTTTTTAGTTGGTAAAAAACCGCTCGGGTCAGGTGTTCTTTAATAAAAAAAGACTGCCCGTGTGAACACGCCCTTAGTGTGTAACATTTTCATTATCCCATTCATCTCCCAGTCATCACATTACAGGAGCATCAAATAGAACAAGCCATGACACTAATGCCCCCCATCGTGAACGCTCAGATGCCATTTTGTTCTTTTGACTAAATATGAAGCACCAAAGTCTTTAAATCAAATCAAATAATTTTTAAAAACAATTTAACAGATTTCCTTTTGAACTTAGTTCATAGAAAAAGAGTGACCACAGCATATTCACCAATCTTCCTTTTATTGGCCTAACAAGCGAAACATGCGACTGCATTCCCTCTGAGTACCGAGACGTTCCTCGTCACCACTCAGCGGTCGCTGCTTGTGGTCTGATCTTCCACTTTTGTCCACTAACTTCCAGCGTTCTCAAAGATCTGCTGTCGCTGCGGGGCCGAGTACAAGGTCAACGTGCACGGCAGCTGTGTGCGCAGAGAGGAGTGTAACCACCACTGGGGTCGCTTGAGGAGGAACAAAGGTAGGTTGACCCCTAAGGTTATCTAACCCCAACACCTAGCTCTTATTGGCCATTTTCTGTCCGCTGCTGTTTCTGTTTACAAGTGCTCCAAATACCAGCTGAGCATACTGCCCTCAACCCCCTGACCAGATACTTTAGCTGCCCGAAGCTTACTACTCTGAGAACCACTGGACGACATTAGGAACAGCCCTCCTCCACTGTGATAGGATGACATTAGGAACAGCCCTCCACTGTGATAGGACGACATTAGGAACAGCCCTCCACTGTGATAGGACGACATTAGGAACAGCCCTCCACCACTGTGATAGGACGACATTAGGAACAGCCCTATCACTGTGATAAGGAACATTAGCACAGCTCCTCCACACTGTGATAGGACGACATTAGGAACAAGCCCTCCACCACTGTGATAGGACGACATTAGGAACAGCCCTCCTACCACTGTGATAGGACGACATTAGGAACAGACCACCACTGTGATAGGACGACATTAGGAACAGCCCTCCTCCACTGTGATAGGACGACATAGGAACAGCCTCTCACCACTGTGATAGGACAGCCAGAATCAGAACCACACTGTGATGATAGGACGACATTAGGAACAGCCCTCCACTGTGATAGGACGACATTAGGAACAGCCCTCCACCACTGTGATAGGACGACATTAGGAACAGCCCTCCTCCACTGTGATAGGACGACATTAGGAACAGCCCTCCACCACTGTGATAGGACGACATTAGGAACAGACCACCACTGTGATAGGACGACATTAGGAACAGCCCTCCACTGTGATAGGACGACATTAGGAACAGCCCTCCTCCACTGTGATAGGACGACATTAGGAACAGCCCTCCTCCACTGTGATAGGACGACATTAGGAACAGCCCTCCACCACTGTGATAGGACGACATTAGGAACAGCCCTCCTCCACTGTGATAGGACGACATTAGGAACAGCCCTCCTCCACTGTGATAGGACGACATTAGGAACAGCCCTCCACTGTGATAGGACGACATTAGGAACAGCCCTCCTCCACTGTGATAGGACGACATTAGGAACAGCCCTCCACTGTGATAGGACGACATTAGGAACAGCCCTCCTCCACTGTGATAGGACGACATTAGGAACAGCCCTCCACTGTGATAGGACGACATTAGGAACAGCCCTCCACTGTGATAGGACAACATTAGGGACAGCCCTTTTTTCAAACCCTTTCCCCTGGCCATATCGAGGCTCGCTAAATGACTAATAACTTATCTTTGAGACGTATTGGAATAACAGTTAGTTGCTAAGACCCTGGGTTTAGGGAAGAAGGGGAGGACCTGGAGCTGAAACACATTCAGCAACTTGCTAAATATAGTCGGATATTATGATAAATAACTACCAGTAGTTGGTGAAATATCACAGCTATCACATGTTGGATTATTTATACACTTTAGGCGCATGTTTATTGGTCAGGCGGCTTAAAGGTTGATTTGTGTTTGGTTTGGTCCTCTGGCTCTGAATAAATCCACTCCTGGTCTTTGATAGTGGTGCTAGGCTGCACTGTGTTGTTGTTCTGAACGGCCCCTCATCCTGCTCCCCCCTCCCTCCTCCCCCAGGGGCCGGAGGATGGGAAACCAACTACAACTGCTGCTCTGGGGCCGTGGGCACTCCGGGCTGCCAGGTGTCCAAGGTTGGAATCCCCTTCTGGTTCAGGGCTCACACTGTCTGTGTCCAGATACATATCTGACCATGCTATGTGTGTGTATTACTTACTGACTACACCACCAGGGGGCAGTGCTCTCCCTAAGGTTTGGTCACTGTCTGACGTATCCCCCCCCCCCACAGCAACATGTGCAGGATGGCCGTAAGGAGTCGGTGGAGGGCTACGTCAAGACCTTCAGTAAGGCTCTTCCACCAGATGGCGACGGAGGGGTCTATGCCCTCGACTGTGAAATGGTGAGCTGAACCACCCCCTGATCCCCCCACTAACCCCCCCCGACCCCCTCACTGGACCCCCCCCCTACTGAACCACCCCCTGATCCCCCCCCGACCCCCTCACTGACCCCCACTGAACCGCCCCATATCCCTCCACTGACCCCCCCACTGACCCCCCCCACTGACCCCCCCCACTGGACCCCCCCCCACTGAACCACCTCCTGACCCACCCCCCACTGAACCGCCCCCTGACCCCCCACTGAACCGCCCCCTGACCCCACCACTGACCCCCCCCCCCCCCACGGGACCCCCACTGACCCCCCTCACGGACCCCCCGCTGAACCACCCACTGACCCCCCCACTGACCCACCCCACTGAACCCCCCCACGGACCCCCCCCACGGACCCCCCCACTGAGCCCCCCCTGACCCCCCCACTGAACCACCCCCTGACCCCCCCCACTGACCCCCCCCGACCCCCTCACCTGACCCCCCCCACTGAACCGCAGCCTGATCCCCCCACTGACCCCCCCCCACGGACCACTCCCTGACCCCCCACTGACCCCCCCCCACTGCCCTCCTTTCCTCCTCCTGTTCTGATTGGTTCTGCTTCCTTCCATCAGTGCTACACCAAGCAGGGCCTGGAGCTGACCCGCGTGACCGTGGTCAACTCGGAGCTGAAGGTCATCTACGACACCTTCGTCAAACCCGAGAGCAAAGTAGTGGATTACAACACGAGGTGAGACCACTGCAAGCCTCTAGGCTAGGGTTAGGCTTAACCCTAGGGTTAGGCTTAACCCTAACCCTAGGGTTAAGCCTAACCCTAGGGTTAAGCCTAACCCTAGCCTAGGACACTGGAACCACACCCTTTCAAAGTAGTACAGATCATCAGCATATCTAGAAAGACACACTTGAATGAAAAATATTATCAACTTGGCTTGTTTCCTTCATTCTCCACTTCCTTAAATCCATTGAATTATCTTTAAGAAAACCTTCCCCTAACTTTCAGAAACCAGAGCCTCTGTCTGAGCCTCTGTCTGAGGCTCAGCCAGAGGCTCAGTCAGAGGCTCAGCCAGAGGCTCTGACAGAGCCTCAGACTCTGTCTGAGGTTCTGAACAGTCCTGTGTCACGGCGTAGGTTCTCTGGGGTGACGGAGGAGGACCTGGACAACACCACCATCACCCTGAGGGACGTGCAGGCGGTGCTGCTCAACATGTTCAGCGCAGAGTCCATCCTCCTGGGCCACAGTCTGGAGAGCGACCTGCTGGCCCTCAAGGTACTCGGGCCCCTTCTCCTAGGCCTCTGTATACCAAAGGGCTCCCCTCTGTCATACAGACTCAGGATCCCGCTCTTACATAGGATATAGATATAGGATATAGATATAGGATATAGATATAGCACATAGAGCATATGGATACTAGAGGAATCATGAAAGGGAGGGAGGGGAATGTGGGGAACTGACGAAGGCTGGTTTGATGGTGGAAGGATGTTAGCCTGGTGGATGGTGGCAGAGCGCTGAAGGGGCGCCGGGTGGTCCGGACCTGCTCTGCAAATGATGGTCTCTGTCTCTCTGTCTCTGTCTCTGTCTCTCTGTCTCTGTCTCTGTCTCTCTGTCTCTGTCTCTTCTGTCTCTGTCTCTCTGTCTCTGTCTCTCTGTCTCTGTCTCTCTGTCTCTGTCTCTCTGTCTCTGTCTCTGTTCTCTGTCTCTGTCTCTCTGTCTTCTCTGTCTCTGTTCTCTGTCTCTGTTCTGTGTCTCTGTCTCTGTCTTCTCTGTCTCTGTCTCTGTCTCTCTCTCTCTCTCTCTGTCTCTGTCTCTCTCTCTCTGTCTCAGTCTCTCTCTCTGTCTCTCTCTCTCTGTCTCAGTGTCTCTGCCCCTGTCTCTCTCTGTCTCTGTCTCTCTCTCTCTCTCTGTCTCAGTGTCTCTCTCTCTGTCCCTGTCTCTGTCTCTCTCTCTCTGTCTCAGTGTCTCTGTCCCTGTCTCTCTCTGTCTCTCTCCGTCTCTCTCTCTCTCTGTCTCTCTCTCTTCTGTCTCAGTGTCTCTGCCCCTGTCTCTCTCTGTCTCTGTCTCTCTCTCTCTCTCTGTCTCAGTGTCTCTCTCTCTGTCCCTGTCTCTGTCTCTCTCTCTCTGTCTCAGTGTCTCTGTCCCTGTCTCTCTCTGTCTCTCTCCGTCTCTCTCTCTGTCTCAGTGTCTCCCTTTCTGTCCCTGTCTCTGTCTCTGTGTCTCTCTCTCTCTGTCCCCGTCTCTCTCTGTCCCCGTCTCTCTCTGTCCCTGTCTCTCTCTGTCTCTGTCTAGAGTAAACAATGGTGTCTGTCTCTCTCTTCCAGCTCATCCACAGCACAGTGATTGACACCTCCATTGTGTTTCCTCACCGCATCGGCCTGCCGTACAAACGGGCCCTCAGGAACCTGATGGCCGACCACCTGAAGCGCATCATCCAGGACAACGGTGAGACAGGCACTGGGCACAGCCTACTGGTTATAGTGGCACTGGGCACAGCCTACTGGTTATAGTGGCACTGGGCACAGCCTACTGGTTATAGTGGCACTGGGCACAGCCCACTGGTTATATTGGCACTGGGCACAGCCCACTGGTTATATTGGCACTGGGCACAGCCCACTGGTTATAGTGGCACTGGGCAGAGCCAGTACTGGTGCTCATGGCCCAACACATTAAGTGTGTAGAGGCCTTCTGGGTGCTTATCCCCTCATGCTTCACACCCATTGAGCTGTACATCCATCCCCGTTGGTCCACTGCGCTGCTTGGATCATGACGGTTGTGTGCTCGTGTTCCCAGTGGACGGCCACGACTCCAGCGAAGACGCCAGCGCCTGCATGGAGCTGATGTTCTGGAAGCTGAAGGAGGATGCAAAGGTCAAGAGATGACCTCCAGCACCACCGGGACCGCACCACTCACCTACTGGGACCCACAGGCTACTGGGACCCACAGGCTACTGGGACCCACAGGCTACTGGGACCCACAGGCTGCTGGGACCCACAGGCTGCTGGGACCCACAGGCTGCTGGGACCCACAGGCTGCTGGGACCCACAGGCTGCTGGGACCCACAGGCTGCTGGGACCCACAGGCTGCTGGGACCCACAGGCTGCTGGGACCCACAGGCTGCTGGGACCCACAGGCTGCTGGGACCCACAGGCTGCTGGGACCCACCGGCTGCTGGGACCCACAGTCCTTAAGAACAGTCCTGTTGGTGGAGGCGCAGTCAGCTCGGTTGGTCCAAAGTGTTTGTCCAGTCGAGCTACTAACTGCAGTCAGACTGGCCACGTAGAAAAGTGCTCATTTTTTTAGCTGTCGAAACTCCCTTCAAAGAACTCTAGAGGTGGAGCATTTCCCACGCCACAATGCATCATTTTTCTTTCTTCTTTTTGGGGGTTCTCTGGAGGCCTGGAGCGTTACTGACGCTTCGTTAATACGTCCCTTTTTAACTTCCTTCTAAAAGAAAAGGGCATTGTGTTTCTATGGTGAGTTATCTTATCGATGGCAGGCTTATTGCACTATCCCGTCTGTAATAATGAATACATTAATACACAGTAAAGACTACCCTATCTGTAATAATGAATACATTAATAGAGTACCCCATCTGTAATAATGAATACATTAATACACAGTAAAGACTACCCCGTCGGTAATAATGTAAACATTTCATATGAATAAGTAGTGTGGGGATTTAGTGCATTGCAATAATAGATGCAAATAATATCTGAAAGCACTTTTATTACTACTCACCTTGAACCTCAGTTTGTTTATTTTGCATTTTTTTAAGTCACGTTTATGTGGTTCATATTAGGTTATTTTGTTAAATTATTATTAATCCTATAATACTTGATCAAGAGACCCTTAACAGAACTAAATGTCCCTTACCTACCTTCTAAGTTGACACGTGTTCCCTGTATTTAAAATAAAATAGACATTCATTGCCACCCTTTTCACCTGTGCACTGCATGAAATAAAGAGTATGGCCTTTTGGTGTGGAAGCAGTGCGAAGGCATATTACTAAACTGAAAAACATAGTTCAGTATTGTTCAAAAAGTCAAGGGACATTTTTTAGTTAAACAACATTTATTAGTAAATGACCTAACGCGCTGTTTTGTGTTTAAAGCGTCATATGAAAAAGACTTAAGCGCTGTAAATATGCTGTAAGTAGTTTTGTATACGTTCATTTATGTTTGTTTAAGTTTTCTATTAAAACACGAAAGTAATTAATCTTGTTGCTGTCTTATTAGCACATTGATCTTCCTACCAAGACGTTGTACTTACATTTACATTTAGGGCATTTAGCAGACGCTTTTATCCAAAGCGACTTACAATAAGTACATTTGTCATAAGAAGTGCAACAATATATCGCTATCGGTACAGTAAGGATGTTCATAGAACCAAGTGCAAGTACAACAATCACTAGGCTAACCAATTCCCCGTGTTACAGCAATGATAGCAGCTACTGCAGTTGCTACACAGTTAAGTACTACAATACAACACAATACAATACAGTGTACAATGGTGGCCAGAGGGGGGAGGGTGGCTATGCAGAGTCGAGGTGGACTCTGAACAGGTGAGTCTTGAGTCTTTTTCGGAAGATAGTGAGCGACTCTGCGGTCCTGAGAACGGCAGGGAGCTCGTTCCACCACTGAGGTCCCAAAACCGAGAAGAGTTGTGACTTTGCTGAACGACCTTTGTTAGCTGGCGGTACCAGACGTCCAGCTGAGGTAGTTGAGCGGAGCAATCGAGCTGGGGTGTGTGGCTTTAGCAATGCTTGGGGGCAGTTCCATCGACTGCCTTGTATGCCAGTACCATCGTCTTAAATTTGACGCGAGCTACTACAGGGAGCCAGTGGAGGTCCCGGAAGAGGAGGTCACATGGGAGAACTTCGGTAGGTTGAACACGAGGCGCGCTGCCGCATTCTGGATGCGCTGCAAAGGTTTAATCGCAGAGGCAGGAAGTCCAGCCAGGAGTGAGTTGCAGTAGTCGAGGTGGGAGAAGGCCAGTGATTGGACTAGAAGCTGAGCTGCTTCCCTTGTGAGGAAGGGCCGGATTCTGCGGATGCTGTAAAGTGCAAATCTGCAGGATCGGGCCACTGCAGTGATGTTTGCGGTGCAGCATAACTGATTTGTCCAATACCACACCGGAGGTTTCTGGCTAGTTGGAGAAGGAGATACAATGATGTTCTCAACGGTGACCAGTAAGTCCATGTGTGGGCAATCTTTCCCTGGGATTAGGAGGAGCTCGGTTTTGTTGAGGTTAAGCCTCAGGTGATGGGCAGTTGTCCAGGTGCTGACGTCCGCCAGACATTCCGATATGCGTGTTGCAATCAGGGCTTTATCCGATGAGGGGAAAGAGAGGAATAGCTGAGTGTCGTCAGCATAGCAGTGATAAGAAAAGCCATGTGACGCAATTACAGAGCCCAGAGATCTGGTATAGAGGGAGAACAGAAGAGGCCCCAGTACAGAGCCTTGGGGGACCCCAGTTTCAAGCGTGCAAGGTTTGGACAAGGAGCCATTCCATGTCACTTGATAGGTGCGGTTCATCAGGTAGGATGTGAACCAGGAAAGAGCAGATTCAGCGATGCCAAGTTCAGCAAGAGTGGCAAGGAGGATCTGGTGGTTCACCGTGTCAAATGCTGCAGACAGGTCGAGGAGAATGAGAACTGATGAGAGGGTAGAGGCTCTGGCAGCACGGAGGGACTCAGTCACCGCGAGGAGAGCCGTCTCAGTAGAGTGTGCCTTCTTGAAGCCTGACTGGTGAGGGTCAAGCAGGTTGTTAGATGAGAGATAGGAGGACAGTTGGTTAGCAATGGCACGTTCCAGTGTTTTAGAGAGGAAGGAAAGAAGAGATGTCGGCAGTATTAAGAGTTGGTTTTTTGAGGAGAGGCTTTATTCTAGCAGTCTTGAAGGATGCTGGAACAATGCCTGAATTGAGGGAGGAGTTGATAAGTGAGGTGAGAAATGGCAGAATGTCGCTTGAGACATCCTGGAGGAGAGAGGAGGGGATAGCATCAAGGGGGCAGGTGGTGGCATGGTTAGATGTCATTATTCCGTTGACCTCGTCCGAGGTGAGAGGGCTAAATTGGGTAAAGACGGAGGAGGAGGGGATTGGTGGAGGGAGGATGGAGGCAGGGATGAAAGAGGAGCTGATGTCCTTCACTTTCTGGGTAAAGTAGGTAACAAAGTCATCAGCAGTGAGGCAGGAAGGAGGTGGGGGTGAGGGAGGGTTGAGGAGGGTCGAAAACAGGGCAAACAGTTTCCTGGGGTTTGAGGCGGAGGAGTTGATTTTGGTCCGGTAGAAGGCAGATTTGGTTGTTGGCACACTAGAGGTAAAATCAGAAAGAAGGAAAAGATAGTGGGATAGATCATTAGGGCAGTCGGATCTCTTCCATTTCCTCTCAGCAGCCCGCAACTTTGTTCTACAAGTCTGCAGAGGATCGGACAGCAAAGGAGGGGGGGGGTGAGGATCACGCTGGTCTGGAGTGGAAGGGACAGAGGGAATCCAAGGAGGAGGAGAGGGAGGATAGCAGAGTGTCTTGAAGATTCATCGTAGATAGTTGAGAGAATCGTTCGATAGAAGGTAGTGAAGACAAAACAGTAGAGGCGAAGGTAGAGGGAGAGAGGGATTTAAGGTTACGGCGAGTGGTGACAATGCGGGGACTAGAGAGGCTGGGGGGAGAGGATTTCAAGGGGAGAGAAAAATCAACAAAGTGGCAGTTCCAGAGTCCTCCCATTACCTCAAAGTCAGTGTTAGCAAGGGTAGGTGGATGGCACAGGTGAGACGGGTTACTGCCCCGAGCAGAGGAGCTACGGTAACGCCGTCTACGGGTGGAAATCCTGACAATGAGGGACTTACGACACATAGCTACAATAGGGCAGATGAACTCCCTGTCGAGGGACTCCCACAGAGAGACTCCCTTGGTCTTTGTTTCCCGGGTCTTGACTCCCACAGAGAGACTCCCTTGGTCTTTGCTTCCCGGGCCTTGACTCCCACAGAGAGACTCCCTTGGTCTTTGTTTCCCGGGTCTTGACTCCCACAGAGAGACTCCCTTGGTCTTTGTTTCCCGGGTCTTGACTCCCACAGAGAGACTCCCTTGGTCTTTGTTTCCCGGGTCTTGACTCCCACAGAGAGACTCCCCTTGGTCTTTGTTTCCCGGGTCCTTGACTCCCACAGAGAGACTCCCTTGGTCTTTTGTTTCCCGGGTCTTGACTCCCACAGAGAGAGACTCCCTTGGTCCTTTGTTTCCCGGGTCTTGACTCCCACAGAGAGACTCCCTTGGTCTTTGTTTCCCCGGGTCTTGACTTCCCACAGAGAGACTCCCTTGGTCTTTGTTTCCCGGGTCTTGACTCCCACAGAGAGACTCCCTTGGTCTTTGTTTCCCGGGTCTTGACTCCCCCCGAGAGACTCCCTTGGTCTTTGTTTCCCGGGTCTTGAACTCCCACAGAGAGACTCCCTTGGTCTTTGTTTCCCGGGTCTTGACTCCCACGGAGAGACTCCCTTGGTCTTTTGTTTCCCGGGTCTTGACTCCCACAGAGAGACTCCCTTGGTCTTTTTTTTCCCGGGTCTTGACTCCCACAGAGAGACTCCCTTGGTCTTTGTTTCCCGGGTCTTGACTCCCACAGAGAGACTCCCTTGGTCTTTGTTTCCCGGGTCTTGACTCCCACAGAGAGACTCCCTTGGTCTTTGTTTCCCCGGGTCTTGACTCCCACAGAGAGACTCCCTTGGTCTTTGTTTCCCGGGTCTTGACTCCCACAGAGAGACTCCCTTGGTCTTTGTTTCCCGGGTCTTGACTCCCACAGAGAGACTCCCTTGGTCTTTGTTTCCCGGGTCTTGACTCCCACAGAGAGACTCCCTTGGTCTTTGTTTCCCGGGTCTTGACTCCCACAGAGAGACTCCCTTGGTCTTTGTTTCCCGGGTCTTGACTCCCACAGAGAGACTCCCTTGGTCTTTGTTTCCCGGGTCTTGACTCCCACAGAGAGACTCCCTTGGTCTTTGTTTCCCGGGTCTTGACTCCCACAGAGAGACTCCCTTGGTCTTTGTTTCCCGGGTCTTGACTCCCACAGAGAGACTCCCTTGGTCTTTGTTTCCCGGGTCTTGACTCCCACAGAGAGACTCCCTTGGTCTTTGTTTCCCGGGTCTTGACTCCCACAGAGAGACTCCCTTGGTCTTTGTTTCCCGGGTCTTGACTCCCACAGAGAGACTCCCTTGGTCTTTGTTTACCGGGTCTTCGTTTGCTGGGTCCTGACGCTTCTTCTTCTTCTTCTTCTTCTTGGGGTTTTTCGGCGGTTGGCATCCACAACTTGGTGCATTACCGCCCTCTTCTGATCCAGTTAACGAATCAAAAACCAAAATATCCAAACACTCACTCATTCACACCTTCTTTCTACTCTATATCCTACCATATAACCCTGTTTCTCTCAAAAAGCCAAACAATACTTTTAAACAATTCCTCTTCATTAAACTTATATTTTCTTTACTTACTTAATATTTTCCAAAGTATACTCCTGCATACCCAATTCTCTCAATTGATTTTTCCTACTATCCCTCTCCATCCCATAACCACTACAGTTCATTAAAACATGTTCCACTGTCTCCTCTACCTGGCACCCCTCACATAATCCAGTGGGGTGTTTTCCTATCAAATTCATTGTTTTATTTAGTGCACTGTGCCCCAATCTTAACCTAATCAAAATGTGTTCATCCTTCCTCTGACCACTATACCTTATTTTAACATTAACACTTTTTTGAATATTATATAAATATCTCCCTTTCTCCTCACTGTCCCATTTGACTTGCCACATCTTGTTAACTTTTCCCCATATCAGGCTTTTAACTTCTGCCTTACTTAAACTGATATTCATTTCTACTTTTTCCTTGGGTCCTGACGCTAATAATAGCTAGCCCTTAAGTGGACAAGGTAGCTCCGACGGGCAGACTTAGCTCCGCCCAGCTATCAAGGCTTTTGTTCCCACCCTAAGTGGCAGAAACTAGCAAGAACGACCGCTTAACTGATCACAACAGCACAGGCCTAAATCACACTGCAGTAACAGATGGAAAGTTAGAACAAGCAATTGTAATTCTAAACACTAGGAATCTTAGTAACCAAACTCACCTACAGCCAGATATGAAACAACCTTCTTGGAAGACAAAATGTATTATACTGAGTTTACTCAGCTTCTTGACTCTGCTAAATAGGCAGACTTAGCTCCGCCCAGCTATCAAGGCTTTTTGTTTTTAACTGATCACAGCAGCACAGGCCTAAATCACAATGGAGTAACAGATAGAAAGTTAGAACAAGCAATTGTAATTCTAAACACTAGGAATCTTAGTAACAAAACTCACCTACAGCCAGATATGAAACAACCTTCTTGGAAGACAAAATGTATTATACTTTGTTGAGAAGGACAGCAGGTTGGTGTCCGTCCCCGTCTTGACAGCAGCAGGTGCAGGCTAGTCATCAGCTAGCCCTCAGCAGATGTGTGTTTTGGAAGCTAAATGCTAAACCAAGAGGCCCATCCTTTCTTCAGTGTGTCGGCCTATTGAGCGGCCCCCGACACATGTCAGGATGCATTTCCCCGGCCAGGCTGGTGACATCAGGTATAAAAGATCCACTGAGCGAGGATCAATATCTCCACTGTTCTGTGGACATGGAGGGGGCTTCCTTGTGTTTATCGAGTGCTGCGCAGATTTGAACATGTGGAGCGAAGCGGCTTAGAGGGGTCTTCTTCATTATCCGATCAGTGGCTCGCTCTCTCTCTGTCATTCTGTCTCTCTCTCTGGCTCTCTCTGTCGGTCTGTCTGGCTCTCTCTCTCTCTGTCGGCCTGTCTCTCGTTCTCTCTCTTTGTCATTCTGTCGGTCTGTCTGTCTCTCTGTCGGTCTGTCTTTCTCTGTCGGTCTCTCTCTCTGTTGGTCTGTCTCTCTCTCTCTCTCTCTCTGTCGGTCTGGCTCGCTCTCTCACTGTCATTCTGTCTCTCTCTCTGTGTCGTTCTGTCTCTCTGTCGGTCTGTCTGTCTCTCTCTGTCGGTTTGTCTCTCGCTCTCTGTTGTTCTCTCTGTCGGTCTGTCTCTCTCTCACTGTCGGTCGGTCTGTCTGTCTCTCTCTGTCTCTCTCTCTGTCGGTCTGTCTCTCTTGGTCGGCCTGTCTCTCTGTCGGTCTGTCTCTCTTTCTCTCCGTCTCTCTCTGTCTGTCTTTTTTTCTCTGTCTCTGTCTATGTCTCTCTCTCTCTCTCTCTCTCTCTCTCTCTCTCTCTCTCTCGTCTCTCTCTGCTCTCTCTCTCTCTCTCTCTCTCTCTCTCTCTCTCTCTCTCTCTCTCTCTCTCTCTCTCTCTCTCTCTCTCTCTCTCTCTCTCTCTCTCTCTCTCTCTCTCTCTCTCTCTCTCTCTCTCGGTTCCTTTCTTTCTTTATCACATTTGCTGAGCGGGGGTTGTTGGGGGCTGGGGAGGGGGATGAGAGTCCATGAGGTTTTATCTCCTTAAGAGCCGGTGAGCAGAAACACTCAAGTGCCTTGTTGTTTAACACCAAGGATTCAGAACGATTATTCTGGATGGATTCACTGGACGGAACAAAGTATTGCACCACTGAATTAAACAAATGCAAATCTAGACAAAAATGTTGTAACCTATTTTCCAAAATCAATGAAAAGACATCATCTCCATCAATGAGAGAGGAACAGGGCAGCCAGAGGTAAAGAAGGGACCAGCCTTTGTTGAAAGTTTGGGTAAGTCCTTCATTTAGCCTTGGCTTATATTAAGGACACAGACCTGTCGCTGCCCGGGACCCTCCGGCTGGATCCCACAGCTGCCGGCACCTCTTTCTCTTAATCTCTCACACGCCCAATTAAGTGGTGCTCTTTACCCAGTGACCAGCCCGGGACCCCCATGCTCTGGAGACAGGCGGGGGTCATAGCACCCTAATGGAGGATAATGAGATCAGCGAGTGGCGCTGGTCAAACTAACACATTCTGAAGTAGACCCCAAGTCAGCAGGTTTCAGTGTGATTCTATGGGCCGGGGGGGCTTGGATCACTGTTCTTTGGGACGGGGGGGTGGTGACGTGTTAGTGGGTTAACAGGACAGCACAGAGGATGCCCAAAGGTTTGCATGTGAGTGGGTCCATGTCAGCCCAGAGGGTCACAGCGGGTGTCAGGGCTGCCAGCGGGATCCACGCACTCGCAGGGTCTTAAGAGACCCGCCGTGCACGCCCCCGTCACGACAGGTCAAAGGCCAGTCAGCCCCGATGGACCCCCCCCCCCCCCCCGATGCAGCAGGTTAAAGCCCCTCGCTGCTCCTCCAGGGTCAGCCAGCCGCCCCCATCGATCCGCTGGAGTCCGGGCGAATCCCCCCTCCCAGAGGCTCTCACCCCAAAGATAACTGACAACGACAAAGCAGCCCTCCTGACAGCCCCCTGTCAATACAGTCCCCACTATTGATTAGTCCTTAAAGCGAGACCTGGGAGTTAGGGGAGGCTCTGCTGTTTAACTCAAACATCTGTTGGAGTCTTCATGCTGCCCCTCTCTCTGCTCAGTTTATGTGCTATACTAATTTGGCTATAGTATTGGAATATATGTTGTATTATAATTGGTTGTCTGACACCTGACATAATAGAAAAACATGTTCTTTGATGTATTGTATGTATTGTTGTATTTATTATTTCCCCCACCAATTCTTTCTACAAACATCCTGTTACGAAACCAGTCTCTACGGTAAAGTGTAACATATCTAGTTCAACTGTCCAAACTTTATTGCACAAGAATAACTTGGCATCATGCAGGATTAGCGATTGTTTCCAGTGCGATCCTACACCTTTTGCTCTTCGTATTTCCAGTCTGTGAGGGTATTTCCGTTTTATTTGACAGCATTTATTAAACCTTCCAGGTTTCCTCCAGGCTTACCAGAACGCCTTCTGCGATGTGAGTGCTTTAGCTCTGTGGGCTTTGTTTTGGTTTTGCCATAATCCATGCATGTGTAAGTGGATCTTCTAAGAGGAGGATAACTCCAGTAAGCTCCTTTAAACGATACGGCACGTACTGCCAAGCCACTTCTCATTCACCTCCTCACTTAGAGGATTCCCATTATTACCGTTTTTTATATAAACAGCTCAACCTAATATTCTGATTTGTTAACTTGCATCGTTTTAAATATGGTAGTGCAAAACCGGTTGGTCTGTCCCTCCGTCCTCTTCTGACCTGGTGGAGGGTTGGACTGGGGCTCAAGGTAGAGCAGTCAGGACTAAAGGTTGGACTGGGGCTCCAGGTAGAGCAGTCAGGACTAAAGGTTGGACTGGGGCTCCAGGTAGAGCAGTCAGGACTAAAGGTTGGACTGGGGCTCCAGGTAGAGCAGTCAGGACTAAAGGTTGGACTGGGGCTCCAGGTAGAGCAGTCAGGACTAAAGGTTGGACTGGGGCTCCAGGTAGAGCAGTCAGGACTAAAGGTTGGACTGGGGCTCCAGGTAGAGCAGTCAGGACTAAAGGTTGGACTGGGGCTCCAGGTAGAGCAGTCAGGACTAAAGGTTGGACTGGGGCTCCAGGTAGAGCAGTCAGGACTAAAGGTTGGACTGGGGCTCCAGGTAGAGCAGTCAGGACCAAAGGTTGGTGTGGACTGTGAGGCTCTTGGAGGCTCTTTGAGGCTGAACTCAGTCTTGTCACCGAGCGGGTGAGGACCGCACCGCGGCCAGAGGAAGGGTAGAGAGAGATCATGGTGAAGTGCGTAGTGAGAAGGGGGGTGTGGCAGGGATGGAGTTCTGGGTTCTGGCTGTGGGGGTGGGGGGGGGGGGGTGGGATGGGGGGTGCACACAACCACACTCTTTGTGTGCTTATAATCCCCCCAGCCAACACAGCTTTGGCCAGGTTTCATCATGAAAGTGCCATGAAATAACTACTTTTTTCTCCTCTTTGCAGTAAGTCTCCCCTAATCCTGCGAGCCCCGGAGACAAAGGCCTCTGGGACCTAATTCTGGAGCTTTGAGTGTGGCAGAGGGGCGGTCCCGCCGCGCCTCTTCTAAATGACTTATTTCTATCAGACACTAATACAGCTTGACAGCCACCAGCAGGGAGAAGGAGGAGGAAAAAGGAACACAAACATCTCACATTTTTGAGAGGTTTGAGCGGCTGATTGTGTTAGTGAGGGATCCTCTCCATTCTTGTTGGAGCCCACAGGAGTAGAACGTATTTATTCTACTTCCCTATCTTCTGCTCTGTTGTTTTACGAGTTGACAAAAACGAAGAGCACTAATACTATATACTCATTAATTGCAATTTTCTCATTTGTTTTAGCACACCTGCATGGATGTCACAAGATGATCCCTTTACAGTTTCCAATCAAAACACAGCCACAGCCTAAAGGTATCAGCATTTGTCTCTATGCTTGTGTTACCTAAAACATTCCTTAACTATAGCCGATACCCATGAGAAACATAATCTATCTGTCATTGGACGGCTTACGGTTTCTACACTCGACACAAACTCAGACCTTTAAGGAATTAACTTCCTTAAATGCCCTGATTGTTGGCGTTATTAGAGTGTGTGTGTGTGTGTGTGTGTGTGTGTGTGTGTGTGTGTGTGTGTGTGTGTGTGTGTGTGTGTGTGTGTGTGTGTGTGTGTGTGTGTGTAGCCTTATAATGGTAAGGAGTTTCAATGGTTCATTCATCCTTTTCCTTTATACACAGATATTTTTTTAATTTGATGAATAAATATAATGATTAATTATTAATATCTTTGCTATTAATATTATTTTGATGCAATGGAAAATGTCTAGTTAATGGGCAGAATATGCTGCCTGTTGGAGAAACGGGGCCCAAAGGGAGAGCGTCCAGGGGACAATCAAAGGCTGATGTTTTAATCTGTGCTGCTTTGGAGATTAGCCGACCACATTGTTGTAATTGTTTTAACGGCAGGGAATGAAACGCTCGCTTACGGGGAATCCTCAGCCGGAATCCACCAAGTTCAATAGTTTCCAAACTTGAGCCCCCGCGCCCCCTCGGTTTCCCTCATCTCGCCTAATCCTGCTTAATCCCTGCCTTCCTATTGGCTGATGGCTAAGGGGAGACAGAGAAATGCTTCTTAAATAGTCTGTGGTTTTGAGGAAGTAGTTTACACACGACAAGGTAGCTGGTAGGCCCACCAGGAGAAGGCCTAACCCCCAGGACAAGGCCTAACCCTAACCCACCAGGATAAGGCTAACCCTAACCCACCAGGATAAGGCTAACCCTAACCCTGTTTTCTACTGTTTTGGACTATTTCACCGGAGGACCTCAAACTGAAGAAGATCCTTCGCCTCTTCTCGGAGCTCAGGTAGGCGACATGAGAACCGTAGTAGTAGTAGTATTGGTAGTATAGGGGGCCTTCATCAGGTAGCTGAGTGAATAGCGATGTTTTAGCACAAAGCAACATGTAAAATGGGGCCTAATTCACACCAGGCATTCTAGCAACAGCTGACATAGGTATAAGGCATAATAATGTTACTTATCGGTAACATAAGTTGTTCAGTTCAAACTAAAGATATATTTTCTGTTGGGACCTTCTGCATGCATTACAATTTTCCTTCTCCCTTTCTTTTGCCAAATGTCTTGTCTTGGCCAATTCATGGGCCCCTTTGTGGCAATGGTCTAACAGCTTAGCTAAGGGCCTCTGTCCTCCTACGATCATCCTCTTTCTCTCCAACCCCCTTCAGGATGAACTCTTTGAGTTTCTGCGGGCCTTCGAGCAGAGCCAGCGGACTCCTGCACAGCCTTGCCCCCATGGGCTTTGATCTACACCAGCAGATGGCAGAACAGTTCTGTGTTTACCCCAGGCCTACAGCCAACACACTTTCTGTTGCAGAGAAACTGGCAGGTGTGTTTTAGCCTTTTTTATCTAAATGTTTTCTTCAGTGTTATAATTATAATAATGGCATTGTAATTCTAAATAATGTAAAGTGCAGGAGGATTTATGGTTTTGCTACAGTTTGGGATTAACTGCACACCAAAATCAGTAGTTGCTCAATAAATATTATAATTAGAAAATACCAGGCACAAAACCTGTGGGGTATCATGGACCAGTGTGTTTCCAGCATTGCTGTTAAGCTCCACGTTAAATCAGTGATCAGGTCCATCAGTGAACCCTCGTGTGTCTCTAGAGCTCATCCTAGAGGCTCGCTATGGCAACCAGCAGAAGCAGCGCCGCGGCCGGACCTCCTTCAGCGCGTCCCAGCTGCAGGCCCTGGAGACGGCCTTCCAGCAGAGCCAGTACCCTGACGTGGGCATGCGAGAGAGGCTGGCCATGTGCGTCAACTTACCTGAGGCCCGCATCCAGGTCAGCAGGTGTCCTCGTCTCTCAGATAACACGGAGCTGCTTGGAACTGCAAACATTATTCAAACGCTGACACAGTGCTCCCTCCATCCCTCCCCTCCCCAGGTGTGGTTTAAGAACCGAAGGGCCAAGCTTCGCAAAGGACAGCGGGCCGCCCCACCTCCCAGAGAGCCCGGGGCCGAAGCAGCTCTGCCTTATGACGCCCTGCGAGAAGGGACCGAGCGAGAAGGGGCCCAGCGAGGAGGGGCCCGGCGAGAAGGGGCCTGGACCAACGCCGCCCACGCTGCTCCAATTCTAGCGGAGCTGAGAGACTTTGCCGTTTGCTCGCCTCACACAGACTCCCTCGTGTCCAGGGCCCCAGCGCGCTCCCCTCCACGGCTCCCCCTTGTGGCCGCTGGAGGGTACAGGCTGGTCCACTCTGGCCTCCCCGCTGTGGGGGTGCTGTCCATGGAGATCCCCCTAGCCCCCCCCTTCTGGCCCATCATGTACCAGCACGGCACAGCCGGCCTGGGGGTCCTATCGTCGACGGTCAGCAAAAACTGTAGCCTGGCCCTCCACACCGCTTGTTCCAGTACAGCAGCCCCTCATCTTGGGCTGTAGCCCCACCCCCCCCCCCCCCCCCCCCCCCACCCACACCACACACACACACACACACACACACACACACACCACACACACACACACACACACACACACACACACACACACACACACACACACACACACACACACACACACACACACACACACACACACACAGGTGGACTCCATGCTGTGGGATTACTATTGACATTTATTCCGTTGAGCCTGTCCTTGATAAATTCTTTAAAATGTCTGCAAGCAAATTAATAACTTATTCATTGGTTTTACCTGTTATGTGTTCAGCTTGATTCAATAAAGCACTGAACCATAAAAACATACATTTCAAACAACGGTGGACCTACTTCAAATATAGTTTTACTAAACGGCTGCAAATTCACCAGTCAGCAGCTGCTGTAGATGCTCTTAAACGGTTAAGATTTGTTTTGCCACGTTATTCCATAAAGATCTATTTAGTTGCTTTAGGTGTATTTTATAAGCCTGTGTTATTAAGGTTAACCTCATTAAAAAAAATTATGAAGTGTTACAAGAGTGTTTATCATCGTTAAATAGGACATTTCAACTGGCCAGCGTTTTTACTGTGCGTAATTTTAATGAAACAGATTTATAAGTAGAACCCCAACCAATACCCGCGGGCCAATAAATTAGAAATGTATTAACTATTATTCAGGTTGGTTCAGATCAAGGTGACAATTGATTTTGTGGACTTGATTGTTAAACTCAGAAAGGAATAGCCTATATATGCCATCGTGATGGCGTATTATAGAGAACCAGCGGTTGGCTACCGTCCAGCTGCGGTGGTTGGGCATCGCTGGGCGGTGTGGGTCTCGAGTACGGGACTCTTGTTGACGCGGTGCTGGGCGGCAGCGCGGGGCGGTGCGGGACTCTGGTGACGCGGTGCGGGACTCTGGTGACGCTGAGCTGCTGGGCTGCTGTCGGCAGGGAGGCTTAAAGTGACAACAGCGGAACCACAGCGATCGGAAGAAAATTTTAAAATAATTATTCGGCCAATGGAGGAACGATAATTTCGACTTCATATCGATAATTGACATAAAAAGGTAATCTATAATATCTGTCGCTGTAAACGCGGATATCCGTATCCATCTGAAGGTTCCGTCGCGCCTTCTATTACCGCCGTTGCTAACGAACGGGAGCTAATCTGACGCTAACAGAGCTAACAGCTAAGCTACAAGCTAAGCTACAAGCTAAGCTAAGTGTACGGTCGGCTCAGTCGCGGAGGATTAAGGAGTCGCCCGGCAGCGCTGTTCGAACACCGAGCCCTCCACCAGGTAGTGACCGTGTTGTGGACTGTGTTCCCGTTGTTAAAGATGTTAATATTAACATTAATCATAATGTTAGTATTAACATGAATCATAATGTCTGTGGCGGATGCCGGGCTGGGTGCTACTGTCCGCGGATCTTAGCCGATCTGAAGGGTTCATGTTCGGTCCTCTTCCAACTTGTTCCGCTGGCTGAAGTTAGCTCGGCTGGTGGCTAAAGTCAAGCTAATGACACCGGGCTGCTAGGCCGACCCTCCAGTGGGCTGTGTCCCCGGGCGGTAGGGGAGAGCCGGTGTCCCCGGCGGTAGGGGAGAGCCGGTGTCCCCGGGCGGTAGGGGAGAGCCGGTGTCCCCGGGCGGTAGGGGAGAGCCGGTGTCCCCGGGCGGTAGGGGAGAGCCGGTGTCCCCGGGCGGTAGGGGAGAGCCGGTGTCCCCGGGCGGTAGGGGAGAGCCGGTGTCCCCGGGCGGTAGGGGAGAGCCGGTTTCCCCGGGCGGTAGGGGAGAGCTGGTGTCCCCGGGCGGTAGGGGAGGTGTTCGCTGTTACCGAGGTGGTCTTCACTGGGGGTGTTGACTGAAGATGGTCCGAGGAGGTCCAATGAATGAACCAACGCTTCTGTTAGCTCCAGCTGTCAATCAGGGAGGTCCATCAGCTGGTTGGTCTGGAGCTCAGTTTAGGACTAGAGCTCAGTTTAGGACTAGAGCTCAGTTTAGGACTAGAGCTCAGTTTAGGACTAGAGCTCAGTTTAGGACTAGAGCTCAGTTTAGGACTAGAGCTCAGTTTAGGACTGTTGTGTATCAGGGACACATCTCAGCCCCATGTTGACAACGCTAGCATAAGGATTATCTGGGAGGAAAGCTCCACTACCAGCAGGTAACCGGGTTTCTGGGCAGGTATTCGAGGCCTGGGCAGGTAACCGGGTTTCTGGGCAGGTATTCGAGGCCTGGGCAGGTAACCGGGTTTCTGGGCAGGTATTCGAGTCCTGGGCAGGTAACAGGGTCGAGCTGCCGCCAGCTAGTAGCAGATTATTATCTTTGTTAACTTTTGTTACTGGTATAATTTAATGCAATACATTTTTAATGAGTTATACAAGTGTTTGAAATGTAATATATTATGTTTATTAGTTGGTGTGAAATACGTTTTATTAATTCATAATATTTCCTAATATGAATGATAACTACAAAATATTATTCAACGTTATGCCAACGTTACTAAAGTTGGATAAAACAAATACTGACCGAAATCGCTAATCAAATTAAGTAATACTGTCGATGGGCATCAACGGTATGACTAGATAATGAGCATAATGTATACTGTTTCTCCCTTCACATTTAAAAGATCAGCTTTTGTTATTCATTTCCATTTTGATAAGACGTGAAGGTAGCGTCTGTGGCTTTTCCAACAAAGTGTTGTGCTTTGAGTAGAAATGTTCAGTTACTTCCTCTTTGACAGTTAAGACGTGTGACTACACAGCTCTGCAAAGTAATGAGTTGACCTCATCAAACGCACATACACACATGTACACACGCTCACACGTGAATCATGAAGCATTTTTTCTCAAGGGGAAATGGCAAGTTGATCCAGATATTGTCTCTTTATTTTGCCTTCTCTGTCAAAGCGGTCTGGGATTAGTTTATGTCTTCAAGGTGTTGCTATCCTAAATGTATGGTTTTTGTGGGGTCATTGAAAACATACTTTTTAATGATATTAGGGTTATGGTCCTTTTACTCATGATGGAAGTGTACTGTGGAATATTTACACTGGTATTGATCGGTTTATTGAATGTGCTTGTCAGAGGGTAAGACCCTATTTCAATTCTAGTATGGAAATGCTTCTGTAGAAACTATTTGATCTTGAATAGAGGTTTATCGTTCACGATTCCAACACCAATACATTTATCATAACTTTTAATTATGTTTACAAACATTTGTTCTACAGGCGATGTCTGACATCCCTGAGATAACAGAGAGGCTTTTTGTAGTCCTTTCATTGTGTGCCCAATAGGTTGAATTTATTTCTGTTTGGTTTCCAGACATCGAGCTGAAAGTGAAGCCGGACCCCATCTGACCCCTGACCTCTGCTGCTCCCACCCCCCCAGTCCAGGACGGGGCCTGCAGCATGGAGGCCGGCTGGCATCTCGCACAACACTGACCAGAGGAATGAAGGCGCTGTGGGGTCTGTTGTCTAGCAGCCTTGTGGACGCAGTAGCTGGGAGTCCAAGTGATTGTCTATGAGCGGTTCTGTGTGCGTGGGCACATCTTAGCACTACCTGCCCACTTCAGGCAGGACCTGCAGCTCTACTGCGGAGCTGGAGAAACAGACACCCAAAGGAACTCGTCTCTGGTGAACGAGGGCAGCGACATCAGAAACTGCAGCCATAACAACAAGCAGAAGAAGAAGGAAATAAGTCTGTCAGCCGACACGGGGGTCTTCAGCTGCAGGTCCAGCCTAGAGGAGGGACTCGGGATCCGGTGTATCTGCACAGCAGCAGCCCTCCTCTGACCTGTGTGGTCGCAGCCTCCCTCTCCCTAGAGCGCCCCTGGGTCGTGGTTTTGGAGTTCCTGCGGTTGCATGGCCGGAGAATAATCGTGGAGAGGCCAGGGTATCACAAGCTTATGGATTTTGACAAGAGGGGTGGCAAGGGTGAGACCGAGGAAGGAAGGAAGATGTCTAAGGCGGCGGGCAGCCGGTCCGGGGGTCGGGGTTCTGGGACCAGCTCCGGGGTTCTGATGGTCGGGCCCAATTTCCGTGTGGGGAAAAAGATCGGCTGTGGAAATTTCGGAGAGCTGCGGCTGGGAAAGAACCTGTACACCAACGAATACGTGGCCATCAAACTGGTAAGGGAACCATGAGGGGCACAAGCTGCCCTGGGGGGTCCACCACTACACTAACTAATACATGGCCATCAAACTGGTAAGAGACCTGCTGCATGAGGGGTCGCTGGCCCCAGCTGGGGTGTCTACCACTCTATCAAATATCTTTCTAAATGGGTCCACATCTCCCAACAACATCGCAAAAAAGGGTGATAGCTTTAATTCGTCTTTTTCGGTCAGCTGTCATTTCCTGTATCAAGTAACCCTAACTCTAACCCTAACCCTAACCTCAGGAGGCAGACAGGAATTATTCAGAAACTCCTGCCTCTCCCACTCTCCCCTTCACTCCGAGGGTTAAGGTTAGGGTTAACCCTATCCCTAACCCTCTCCCACTCACCCCTTCACTCCTAGGGTTAGGGTTAGGGTTAACCCTATCCCTAACCCTATCCCTCTACCACTCACCCCTTCACTCCTAGGGTTAGGATTTGGGCTAGGGTTAACCCTATCCCTAACCCTCTCCCACACACCCCGTCAGTCCTAGCAGTTATGACCCCCTCACTCAACTGAGCTTACTGTATTTATCAATGAAGGAGAACACATTCTAGCCGGGGATGAGGGTCATTTCAGTTATATCATTAGCCTAGTTTGACATGGTTAGGTGTCTGAAGCAATATAAATCATTTTCTCTACCAGGTACAAGAGCCATTTTAATGACTAGGGTTGAATCATAATTGCCTTTATTCTACTTGCCATTATATTTGAGTGACTACAGTATTCAGTTGTAAATGTTGTGTATTCAATGAGATCGTACCAGCCTCCAAAAGCTTTGGAGACATTTTGAAGCAGCATCAAAGCTGAACTTGCCCACCAGCTTTCCATTTTTCTTCCTTCTGTGACCACACCTCTGATCCAGGCTGGGCCCAGTTCAGCGATCATGCCGTAGCCAGCGGCGCCCAGCAGCATAGAGCAGAAGGGCCGTCATGGCCTCCACAGCCACCATGGTCTGTGTATGATTATACTTAAATTTGCCCAGGGAGGTCATTATCTCTAAACGGTCACCCATTGAAGGCTTTGGTAACCACTCAGCAGTTTAGCCCAGGGATCTAATTGCAGTTTGGTTCTGCTTAGAAATGTAAATCCTTAGTTGTGCTAGGGCCCCCCCATATACACCTCTTCCCTTCTGTGCAGCGCCCTTCTGTGTGTATTTCTGTCCCCATGATGTCCAGCTATCTCTGGCATAAGAACCATAACATTGCCTCATGGTGTCCCAGTGTGGCAGAGCTTGAGTGTTGTGAATGAACGCGTGTTAATAATTACTGTGGGCTCCAGCCTTCCCCAAAGTACTGACGCCCTTTAGAAATCTGATGATTGGGACTCATGTTGCTCTCCTCAGTTTTACTGAATCAGTTGATGGTGTGACCAATGCTCTGTCATTGAAACGGTTCGTGAGCACTTTGTTTTCGGCCTAAGACAAAGCTAAAGCCTGCTCATCTGGGAACACCTGTTGTGTGCATGCCTGAAGCCTGCATCGCGCCTTACCCATATTTGTTTGCCTTGCGATCCACCAGTAACGGCTCACAGGGTGAAGGGTGAGTCACCAGGCTGAACTACCTGTTTGGATTGCTGGTCCTACTAGTTGAAGGGATCTGCTGAGAGATCTGTGCTTGACCAGATGCAGACAACTTCATCTCCCCTTCTGGGAGCACAATTAGGAATTTAACAATTAACCAAATGTTTGCCAATGACAGATATCTGGGCGTATCCCTTTTTGAAGTGTCAAACCAGTTAACATATTTTCTTCTACGGAGTACATTGGATAATAATTGTAAACTATTTATCAAAGGCACTCCCCTGCTGGTAAAAAATCTGTTAGGCTGTGTTTACATAGCTGACGAACAACCGGTTATCAAACAGTGGCAGTTCAGTGGTTCACATTCCTCTGCCTAGCCAATTAAATGGATGAGTATATATATTGGTTGATGGCCTTGTATGTAATAATGAATGTAGTTGTGGCATCGTAATATCATCTTAATATTATGGTTTAGTGGTGTGTTAAGGTTGCTATGCTGTGTGTCTTTGGGCCTATTTGTCATTTGCATGATGCCCAGCGCCGCCGAAGCAGGACAAAGGTCACTAGCCGTGTCAGCCTCCGCCAGCATGAGGCAGATGCAGGGGAGGCCTCAGCCTTCATTACGGCATCTGGAAGCACGCAGGAGGGAGGAGGAAGGGAGCCGGCGGAGCTCTGAAAGGTCTTCTTTGTCAGCAGCTCGGTTGACACACAGTAGTTCAGTCTTTGCTTCAGCTGGGCGCGTTCTCAGGCCTGACAGATGCCTGTGTGATGGAGGCTCTCGCAGGACTGTAGGCTCTGGTCTCAGGGAGATCCCGGTGTCTCTGAACGCCGCCCGCTGGCTCACACAACTCACTCATTCTGGCCCTCAACACAAACACATACTCAACCGCGCATGTACCGGTACTCTATCCATTATCTCAAAAACATTCAAGTTAAACAAGAAAATGCCACTGCCATCCCTCCTATGGGCCATCATCCCTCCCGTTGGACATGGCTACATTAAGGTTGATTTTACACAGCCCGGCGGCTGCTCTTAGTGTTTACCAAGGTCATCCAGTCCACCTTGACCTCGTCATAGTGTTTGCTTTAGGAGGGGAGATTACACACCTCACATACAGCCACTCCTATTCAATGTATATTTTGTGCTCTGCGACTTAAACGAATCCATTTCCTTTTGTCGTTCCCACCAATCCACCCTAGAAGATAAGAGGCGTTACAATGGCTCTAGCTCTGGGGCCTTCTGTCAAGGAGTACTGAAGTCGTTCATTGGAGGAGCGAGGTGGGGGTGGCTGTGAAGCTCTAAGAAGTGACGACCAAGCTGTCCAGGGCTGTTGCTGTAGGGATGAGTGAGCAGTGCAGGATCTTGAACCATACAACCTGCCCCTGTCCGCTGGGAAGAGCTGGGGAGGGGTGAAAGGACGTTGAGGCTCACAACTGAGTTTATTACAATTGACAAATGTATGCATGGTTATATGTTGAGGGGCAGCCACTTTAATGCAGAGAGAAGTGTGTGTGTTGGTCTTAAACACTTTCTAGATGTGATTAAAGCTGGACCCCCCCCATGTGCTAACCTTATAATCCAGCAGACTGCTGATAGGAGAGTGAGGCAGAGCTACAGAGCGCTACCTCTCACGCTGTGGTCACTTGTGTGAGCGTCTGACTGCAGGAAATCTGAGTTGGTATATCCTGCCTCTCTCTTCCCTTAAAGCATGAAAGGCGGCTCTTGTTGCACGCCAGCTCAGCAGCCTGCAGCCCGTCTCCCTGCAGCACGTCTCCCTGCAGTGAGGCCGGTCGGCTGACAAGTGTGAGGGCATGGATCTCTAGCGTTGGGTCGGTGCCCCTCTATAGTGCCCCTCTAGCGGTGGGTCGGTGCCCCTCTATAGTGCCCCTCTATAGTGCCCCTCTAGGGGTGGGTCGATGCCCCTCTATAGTGCCCCTCTAGGGGTGGGTCAGTGCCCCTCTATAGTGCCCCTCTATAGTGCCCCTCTATAGTGCCCCTCTAGTGGTGGGTCGGTGCCCCTCTAGGGGTGGGTCGGTGCCCCTCTATAGTGCCCCTCTAGGGGTGGGTCGGTGCCCCTCTATAGTGCCCCTCTAGGGGTGGGTCGGTGCCCCTCTAGGGGTGGGTCGATGCCCCTCTATAGTGCCCCTCTAGGGGTGGGTCAGTGCCCCTCTATAGTGCCCCTCTATAGTGCCCCTCTCGTGGTGGGTCGGTGCCCCTCTATAGTGCCCCTCTAGTGGTGGGTCGATGCCCCTCTATAGTGCCCCTCTAGGGGTGGGTCGGTGCCCCTCTATAGTGCCCCTCTATAGTGCCCCTCTAGTGGTGGGTCGGTGCCCCTCTATAGTGCCCCTCTAGGGGTGGGTCGGTGCCCCTCTATAGTGCCCCTCTATAGTGCCCCTCTAGTGGTGGGTCGGTGCCCCTCTATAGTGCCCCTCTAGGGGTGGGTCAGTGCCCCTCTATAGTGCCCCTCTATAGTGCCCCTCTAGCGGTGGGTCGGTGCCCCTCTAGGGGTGGGTCGGTGCCCCTCTATAGTGCCCCTCTAGGGGTGGGTCGGTGCCCCTCTATAGTGCCCCTCTAGGGGTGGGTCGGTGCCCCTCTATAGTGCCCCTCTAGCGGTGGATCGGTGCCCCTCTAGGGGTGGGTCGGTGCCCCTCTATAGTGCCCCTCTAGGGGTGGGTCGGTGCCCCTCTATAGTGCCCCTCTAGCGGTGGATCGGTGCCCCTCTAGGGGTGGGTCGGTGCCCCTCTATAGTGCCCCTCTATAGTGCCCCTCTAGCGGTGGATCGGTGCCCCTCTAGGGGTGGGTCGATGCCCCTCTATAGTGCCCCTCTAGGGGTGGGTCGGTGCCCCTCTATAGTGCCCCTCTATAGTGCCCCTCTAGCGGTGGGTCGGTGCCCCTCTAGGGGTGGGTCGGTGCCCCTCTATAGTGCCCCTCTAGGGGTGGGTCGGTGCCCCTCTAGGGGTGGGTCGGTGCCCCTCTATAGTGCCCCTCTAGGGGTGGGTCGGTGCCCCTCTAGCGGTGGGTCGGTGCCCCTCTATAGTGCCCCTCTAGCGGTGGATCGGTGCCCCTCTATAGTGCCCCTCTAGTGGTGGGTCGGTGCCCCTCTAGGGGTGGGTCGGTGCCCCTCTATAGTGCCCCTCTAGCGGTGGGTCAGGGCCCCTCTATAGTGCCCCTCTATAGTGCCCCTCTAGGGGTGGGTCGGTGCCCCTCTAGGGGTGGGTCGGTGCCCCTCTATAGTGCCCCTCTAGCGGTGGGTCGGTGCCCCTCTATAGTGCCCCTCTAGGGGTGGGTCGGTGCCCCTCTATAGTGCCCCTCTAGCGGTGGGTCGGTGCCCCTCTATAGTGCCCCTCTAGGGGTGGGTCGGTGCCCCTCTATAGTGCCCCTCTATAGTGCCCCTCTAGCGGTGGATCGGTGCCCCTCTAGGGGTGGGTCGGTGCCCCTCTATAGTGCCCCTCTAGGGGTGGGTCAGGGCCCCTCTAGGGGTGGTTGTTGCCCCCCTCCCAGGACCTCCTAGTGATTAGGGAGGACCAATCGCAGGACCGATCCTTCTAATTCAACCACATTTAATAATTCTCAAAGCTAGCGGATGCATTATTTGAATATATGCAGAAGCTAATGCTGTGATCCAGTGCCTTTGACACTGGTGTTTCTACTTATAGCTGCTCTATGCTACACTGGTGTTACTACTTAGAGCTGCTCTATGCTACACTGGTGTTACTACTTATAGCTGCTCTATGCTACACTGGTGTTACTACTTAGAGCTGCTCTATGCTACACTGGTGTTACTACTTAGAGCTGCTCTATGCTACACTGGTGTTACTACTTATAGCTGCTCTATGCTACACTGGTGTTACTACTTAGAGCTGCTCTATGCTACACTGGTGTTACTACTTAGAGCTGCTCTATGCTACACTGGTGTTACTACTTAGAGCTGCTCTATGCTACACTGGTGTTACTACTATAGCTGCTCTATGCTACACTGGTGTTACTACTTATAGCTGCTCTATGCTACACTGGTGTTTCTACTTAGAGCTGCTCTATGCTACACTGGTGTTTCTACTTAGAGCTGCTCGATGCTACACTGGTGTTTCTACTTAGAGCTGCTCTATGCTACACTGGTGTTTCTACTTAGAGCTGCTCTATGCTACACTGGTGTTTCTACTTAGAGCTGCTCTATGCTACACTGGTGTTACTACTTATAGCTGCTCTACAGCTATGCTAACTAGTGCTTCTACTTATAACTATGCTACACTGGTGTTTCTACTTATAGCTGCTCTATGCTACACTGGTGTTACTACTTAGAGCTGCTCTATGCTACACTGGTGTTTCTACTTATAGCTGCTCTACAGCTATGCTAACTGGTGCTTCTACTTATAGCTGTATGCTACACTGGTGTTTCTACTTTTAGCTGCTCTATGCTATATTTTGGCGACCTGGTTTTCCACTGCGTTGTCTTTTCTGAGTAGATTCTCTAGACATTTTGAGAAGTTTGATCTGTCTGATCTTAATCCAATGTTTAGGCCATACACAGAAGAAAGAGCGTAATATCTTGGCTATTCAAGGGATATGATTGGTGTTGAATTTGGTCAGAGCTATTTGAGTGTGTCTGTGAAAGCCTCACTGGCTATAATGGCACCACTACTGGCTATAATGTGCATTTTGAACGCATATAGACGCAAATCCATAAAAGCAATAGTGCTTGTTACAAATTATTTAGCAGTTATTTAGACTATAATTCTATGTGAGGCCTTTCCCTGGCCGCATTTCCAGTGACACCAAGGGCCTTTTTTAAAGGGCTCTGTGGACGTCCTCTGTACTTGATACTCCAGGAAGTGTCCATGCTTTCCCTCCCCGCCTATGGCATCAGCTTTTTGAGGGGGGGGGGGGTCAGCTGATGGTTTCATCTGGGTGCTCTAAATCTGAACTGAAACAGGAGAAGGGTGCTGGACACAGTCACACTACCTCCCCCCCACCCTCAGAGCACACACCTCTGGTTAGAAAGATGGCCTGGAGAGAGGGAAGCACTCTGACAGACCTAAGTGCATGGCCCCCCCTTACCACACAAATAGGCAGGCAAATGTCACGGCCTATTCTGGGCCACAGACTCGATACTAGGTCTGTTTCCCTGGCGTTGCCACCCAGTCCAGCGCTACTGGTCCCTGGTGCTCCAGCCTTTTAAGACGAGGGTCAAAACCATGAACCGTTTCCTTTCCTCTGCTGGAGAGCCCAGCCAGTCGGAGGTCCTCTTTTAGACCCTGACACTTTATTGTTTTAATAAAGTGAGCACCAATCATATATCCCTTGAATAGCCAAGATATGATGCTATTTCTTCTGGTGTTGTGAATTACCATGATTGGTGAGGACTGATTCTACGTCCTCTGCCCTCCTCCAGCCCCGGGCTCCTCAGTCCACTCTGCTCCTCTTCTTCTTAGGCTCATGGTTGGGGGCAGCCGCTCCATAACCTTTTCTTGTGGATGTTTATTGTTTCTGATTTTGAGTGGTGCCACACGTGAGGCTCAGAGCTGTGGCAGGACAGCGATGAGATTTATCCCGTAAAACATCCCATTGTAGAGATGATTAATCCCAGCCAGTATCCGGGGCCTGCAAAGGCCACGCCAGGTTAAAATATAATAACAACCATCTAATCTGCGTGACATAATGATAAATGCTTCCAGTAGCTTAAAAAGCTCTTAGTAATACTAATCAAGGATACTTGGTACTGAGCTTTTTGTTTTATTCCCCAGAATGGTACGGTCTAAAGGCTTTTTCTGAACTAGTGTGCGTTAGCTATTGCTTCTCTTCCAAAGTGTCCTTTTACGTTGTCGCCTTCATCTATGAAGCTCAATAGGTTGGTGTCACCAACCAAAAAGGTCCTTAAATAATGTAATTAATCTTGCTTGTGTGGGTTTTTCACAAAGCTGGCCACCAGGACCGGCCTGTGAGCCACTCATGGTCCCCCCACATGGAGGGCTGGTGGTTGGGGCGCAGCTGGGGGTGAGGCCCGGGACAGCAGCAGGTGAAGGCTCTTCTGTCAGCTGGACCCGACACCCGGGGACGCAGAGCCGCTCCCTCGCTGGCCCTTTGTACCTGTCGTGTGGCAGTGGACCTTGTGGTCATTGAAGGGTGTTAAAGTGGCATTGTGTCTCCCTTACAGTCAATGACACATGCTCTTTTTTATTATGGCTCTATGGTGATTAAAGTCCATGCTCTGGTTGTTTGGGTCTGATTCAAGTTGGAAATATTAAACATTAGTCTTTATTGCCCAGTTTATGTTGCAATGCAATAGTTTGTTGCCCTTCTTTAGTTTTCAGTGAGGGTTTATGACGTTATTTTGTGAATATAGAGCACAGTTGTTAAGGCTTGAATAAAACCAACCTATACACAGGCTGCCCCTTGGTGAGGCTGTAGCAACCAACCCCTTTGTGAAGAAGACCCCACAAAGTATTTGATTTGAAGTGTTTTGCATTGACAAGCTGCAGAATAACAAATAAACGGGTCTGTGAAAAGCCTTTGAAAATGACCTAATCTTTAAAACTATGTTTTTTCTGTGTGAACGGCGTCAAAGCATGACATTCAGGGCTAGAGGTCCCAGCCATTTGTCATGTGGCGATGAGGTCATATTCTCCTATGAGGAAGTCTGTGCCTTTTGGATCCACCCTGGTCAGAGTCGCCTTTAGGTCAACCGGGTCGCACGGCAGGAAGGTCCCCACATGTGGGCAGACTGTGTCTGTGTTTAATATAATATATATTATCGGAGGTTAGGAGCAGTGCTGGAAGCCATAACATGCGCCGGTGTGCATGCTCTATTTGGGAACAAGACCCACTTAAGAAACACTGCTTCGATCGTAAAAAAACAAAGAAATTGGTTTAGACATTGTGCAAAGTTTCAGTGAAGTTGCACTGCAGCACTAGGCCACCAGGGGAGAAAGAAGAGTCTGGATTCAGTACATTACCAAATAAGCAGCCTGTTTAATAGGTAACTTTTTCAACTGTTTGTGCCAGTGAAGGATACTATTACGCTTTTGATAGGGATCTGTATAGAATACAGGGCAAAATCACATGTGGCAAAATCTTCTCAGACGAAATTTGTCAGATAAATGTGTGTCTAGGTCTATGTTGGCGATATTACGGTATGCCCTCAGATCTCTGACAAGGCTATTTGTAAAGGGCTGTAAAAGATGGGATCAATTCTAAAAAAATGTATATCCAGACCATAAAGTAATATCTAAATAACGGAAGGCCTTCTCTGTAGGATTCCTACATGAGTCATTTATCTCTAGAGTCATGATGTTTGAATCATATTTTGTAAGGCATAGTGGGCACACCAACCTGATGAATCCACGTATTACAGAAGGATGAAACATCCCACCCTTTATTCTCAGACCGCAGCCATTTACGCATCTCTAGCCCTGGTCAGCCGCAAGATGAGTGAGTCTAAATGCGGAAAGCTGCCATAAGCCTCTGTTTTCCCCTGTAAGCTGTTTGAGAGGGTGCTTGCAGTCCGATGCCATCTGTTTTGATTCATTCTTTATATCTCTCCAGCCTCTCCACTCCCTCCTCCCCAACGTGGCCGGACTTGCGTGACATGCGCTTTAGTTCGCACAGCAGGCAGTTGACATCACGCCAGCACCCTGGTCATGTGACTTCCTCCTCTACCCCCTCTAGGCCCTGTCCTGCTGTCGCGCTCTCTCCTGCTCCTGTTCCCAGACGGCTCTGAGCTGGCTGAACCCGGGCTCATATATCCCTCATTGTTGTGTGGACCTGTTTAGAGCGGCCATGAGTAACCAGGGACACTTCACGCTCTCCTTTCATTCGCTGGTTTCCAGACCCCCCAGTACCATGTTCATGTGTTGAGTCAGTGGGAGGATTCGGTTTAAAGTGAGCAGACAGACCCGAGGCTTTCAATATGTTTCCACTAAACCGTAGTGCACTCTTTGATACTCTAGCCAGGACCATGCACCTTGGATTTTTAATGGCCTTATGGAGTCTGTCAGATAGGCTGACCTTGAACAACCTGAGGCCTTTGAGCAAGGACTGCCTTGTAGTTCCATGCCACGTGATTAAATATCAGCCTGCCATAATCAACCGTCTCTGCAGACTTTGGATAGGAAGTAAAGTTTATCATGTATAAGGAGCTGGGCCACAGGTTAAATATTGAGCAGACCTCCACACATGAGGGCAGCAGGCTTTAGCGTTGGCTGGGTCAAATCCTGTACGAATAAAACGTCCTTCATCTCTGCCAACGCCAGGAGACTTGTTATCAATGGATCAGGGTCATTCGATTACATTTGAGTTGCTAAACTACAGCCAGACGTTTACATATAGCCTATATCTAGTGCCTATGTTTATCCTTCAGCTCAGATCCAAAAAGTCTTTGTTAGGCTTTAAACAAGATTTAATAACTTAATGTACAGTTCCCAATAACATAGAAATTTGTCAATATGATCATTTGCTGAAAACATTAATTAAAGTTTCTTTATTTTAATGATTGATTTAATATGAACTTTAAAACAGGTTAGGGTTAGGGTAGACTATTGATGGTATGGTTTATTCCTGATAGAACTGATTTCCTGATGTCAACCATGATGAGATTTCATTATCATTTATTCATAACAGGTTGACTTCTGTTCAATAAGCATCGGTAGCTCTTTCTTCTTAGTTTTGTCAATGAGTCAAAGGGCCATAGTGAAGTCATGGGGGCTGGCCCTTAGTAATGGTTAGCCCTCGTCAGAATACTGGAGATGAACTGAGCCTGACTCAACCATGTATTATGTTTCTGATGCACTCTCCTTTTCTCTCCCCTTCTTCAGGAACCTATTAAGTCCAGGGCGCCACAACTCCATTTGGAATATCGATTTTACAAGCAGTTGGGAAGTTCAGGTAAGAAATGACCGCACATTGTATATACATAGTATGCTTGAACACGTATATTAACTGTATACCTCCCTGAGATTGACCCTTTGTTGATTTGGCTCTCAGGCCTGAATATTTTGTAGCCCCTGTTTGACCCCACAGTCTCCCACTGACGACACTGCAGCACGGACTCTGGAGGCAGTGCCCAGCCTCGCCGAGGCCCAGGGCTCTGGAGGCTGGCTGGGTCAGGGGTTACTTACGGTTAGGGTTAGATCATCAGAGGGGTTAGGGTTAGATGATCAGAGGGGTTAGGGTTAGATCATCAGAGGGTTGGGGTTAGATGATCAGAGGGGTTACGGTTAGGGTTAGATGATCAGAGGGGTTAGGGTTAGATGATCAGAGGGGTTAGGGTTAGATGATCAGAGGGGTTAGGGTTAGATGATCAGAGGGGTTAGGGTTAGAAGATCAGAGGGGTTAGGGTTAGATGATCAGAGGGGTTAGGGTTAGATCATCAGAGGGTTGGGGTTAGATGATCAGAGGGGTTACGGTTAGGGTTAGATCATCAAAGGGTTGGGGTTAGATCATCAGAGGGGTTAGGGTTAGATGATTAATCCAATCATTTGAAGAAGTTTGGCCTCTACCTCATGAGAGCAGACGTAGAGCTACAGGAGCTGTTTATCATTAGCTCATTTATTGGGTTTTTGTATTATTCTGGTATTCTGTTCCATAACCTCTGGTGTCGCCCAACACATTGTTCACAGTTCTGTTCTGTATGTGTAGAGGTGGATTAACCTCCTCTCAATCCTAAAGCAAAGCGCATGATATCTTATTAAATTTAACCACCTGTGTTCTGTTGATACTCATATTCATACCAAGGTATGAAATCAAAATGTACAACATGAGTATGTACAGCAAGTCTTGTGTAAGAGCATTGAAAGATATCATTTTTTTATTTGATGAATTGGATTCATGTGAACCAGTGATTATTTATTATTAGTTGTAGGTATTCTTCTTCTTCTTCTTCTTCTTCGTCATGTTGCTGCACACGTGTTATGATGATATTGTAATTCTGGTATCTATTTAGTGGAAAGGATAGTGTGGATAGTGTTTCACGACCCCCCAGCCCAAAGGAGGAGCTATTCGGGCAGGGTTTGTGTACTCCATGTGGGTGTGTATGTGTTTGTAGTGTTTGGTAATCACCGCCTCCTTTTCTGGCTCCCTTTGCAAGAGCAACAGCCCAGGGCTGTTAATATGGGGCCGGGGTGTAAGGGCTGTCCTGGGCTATTTATAAATGGCCTTCTGCAGGCAGTTGTGCCATTATCCTACATCTACTTGGATCGCTTTCCCAGCCAGAGGGCCTCTCTCTGCCTCTCTCTGCCTCTCTCTGCCTCTCTCTGCCTCTCTCTGCCTCTCTCTGCCTCTCTCCGCCTCTCTCCGCCTCTCTCCGCCTCTCCTCCAGTCTCTGCCTCTCTCTGCCTCTCCTCCAGTCTCCTCCAGTCTCTCTGCCTCTCCTCCAGTCTCCTCCAGTCTCTCTGCCTCTCCTCCAGTCTCCTCCAGTCTCTCTTCCCTCTCCTCCAGTCTCTCTGCCTCTCCTCCAGTCTCCTCCAGTCTCTCTGCCTCTCCTCCAGTCTCCTCCAGTCTCTCTGCCTCTCCTCCAGTCTCCTCCAGTCTCTCTGCCTCTCCTCCAGTCTCCTCCAGTCTCTCTGCCTCTCCTCCAGTCTCCTCCAGTCTCTCTGCCTCTCCTCCAGTCTCCTCCCAGTTCTCTCTGCCTCTCCTCCAGTCTCCTCCAGTCTCTCTGCCTCTCCTCCAGTCTCCTCCAGTCTCTCTGCCTCTCCTCCAGTCTCTCTGCCTCTCCTCCAGTCTCTGCCTCTCTCTGCCTCTCCTCCAGTCACTCTGCCTCTCCTCCAGTCTCTCTGCCTCTCCTCCAGTCTCTCTGCCTCTCCTCCAGTCTCTCTGCCTCTCCTCCAGTCTCCTCCAGTCTCTGCCTCTCTCTGCATATCCTCCAACACTGTTGTCGGTGTTGTTCTGTCAGAACGCCCTGACAATCCGTGCAGCTATTAGCAACACAACTGACCTGCAGCTTAACGGCCTCTGACTCAGCCTAGGAGGAGGGCTCAGGTGCAATGACCCAACCCCGGCTTTCGTTCGCTCAGTCGGACAGAAATGGAATAGTAATATCTCCTTATTACCCCCCCTTCTGCTGCTTGAAGCTGAATGTAGATGTTGCTAAAGGCCATAAAGGACCAGATTAAATCCACTTGCGATGTCAACATAGTCGAAGGCTGTAACCCATTAAGATCTAAGGGTGTCCCATAAAGCAATCCTGTGGACTCTGCAGCGCTGCATGACCTCTGGGAGTTCAGTGACAGAGCGGTCATTCTCTGCACTCAAGGGTTAGCTCCACTGGGACCCCACTGGGACCCAGCCCCACTTGGACCCAGCCCCACTGGGACCCCACTGGGACCCTACTGGGACCCCCCTGGGACCCAGCCCCTCTCGGACCCCACTGGGACCCAGCTCCCCTGGGATCCAGCTCCTGGGAGACCACTTTTGTGTGTTAACGCGTAGCTGGTGCCACTGTCATACCGCCCTCCGGATAGGGTTAGGGATTTGAAGGTGGCTCTTAGCTATGGCCATCCAGGGCTGTTCCTTTCTATTTTTATTAATGTTCCAAGGCAAAGGATATTTGTGCTATCCTAAAGCATAACACAATGCTTTTCAATGACATTGCCGCATTTAACAGTGTGCAGTAGTCAGGTACACTCTTGGGTTTACATAATTAGAGTGCATTTGCCAGTTTTTTGTAAATAATTTAAAAAAGACCAGCTGAGAAGATGTTGCCCTCATCCCTTAACATAAGTAGAAGTACTGGTAGTATTTCTGGTAGTAGTACTGGTGGTGGTAGTAGTAGTACAGGTGGTGGTGATGGTGTAGAGGCACTGGTAGTGTTGGTAAGCTATCCACAGAAGCGTCTTCCCACTTTAAATGGATATAAATGATTGAACTTGGTGACACAGTGCATGCAATCAGGGATACACGGTCTGCCTGTTGCAGTCATGGTAGTGAAGCATTTAAGGTTTCCTCCATCCTGAGTCAACATGCAGGCTGTCCCTGATACCATGTGAATGACGTATTTATTCCTCACCCAGTGGGAGTATTGAAGTGGACGTGGTGTCTGATGGTATTCTGTACACCCCGGGTCCCGTGACTGGAGGAGACAGGCTTTGTTTGTCACGCTCCACAAGAGGGTTGTATTTACCACTCTGTTCCCTAACCACCACTCTGTTCCCTAACCCTAACCCTGACCCCAACCCTAAACTTACCCAAACTCTAACCCTAACCCCATACCATGCAAAATAAGTCGTTGTGTGTTCAGAGAGATGCAATATCAAGCTGTGTATCAGGGTGAGGATGTCATGTCCATTCAACCTGAAGTTATACCACCATATGTTTATAAAAAGGGGTTCATAATTTCTTACTATGGTTTAAATTGCTGGATTCTTCAGTCAACGTTTTGATTGTTATTTATAATTAAAAGCAGTGAGCCAACATCTATATAGATATAGCGATAGATATCTCCATTTCACTTTATTTATTCACACGCAGTAACTCAATCATATGGGCGCTGTTTCAAAAGGGTTAGCATAGTACTGGACTAGCATAATAGCTATGCTGCCTGCTTTTGATTCCTATTCATCTGATAAGACTCATTCAATATTCAAAATGTCTGATATGGAGATGAATGTACTCTTCAGTGATGTGAGAACGGCACCGATATAGAGCGCCTGGCGTAACGCAGAGTACAGATCAGAAAGCTACTGAGGGTCTCTCCATCCACAGCCTTTGACTCTTTAATGTCAGATCCTTTAGTCGGCCTCCGACTCCTCAACACTTTTCTCCTAACTTAACATCCATTGTAGGGCAGCACCAACACGCACGCACACACTATTGTCTCTGGGTTATGGAGGTTGGTGTCGAGACACAATAGGCTTGGTTGTCTCAGACATTCCACTGTTGTCTGAGGAAGGAGAGTGGGCTTATCAGTGCTAAGCGTGAAGCTATAGATTATTAACTGCATATTATTCGACACGCATTTGTCATGCTTATTTTGCATCACATGCAGCTAGGTAAAACAGGGACATTTTCTTGTGTATCATCCTCATACGTGTCCCCATTATTAGAGTTTTGTTGCATGATGGTGACCAAGCAATCTTTGTATTGTAAAGCCTAAGAAAACCCTGTAGTGCTCCCTGTTATGGGGACGGGCGGGGCCTACAGTTGGCCCCACTGCACCGCCGCCTTTTGCAAACGGACCAAGCAGGAGACGATGGGATGATCATGTCTGCTTTGACCTCCAGAATGTGGCCTAGTGTGGAGGAGTGGGGCTCCCAGGGACCTCTTGTCGTGGCCCTTTTCCATCGACAGCACTGGCCTAACTCGCCTCGAATTGGCCCTCCTTTTCTTGGCTTTCCATTGTCAGAATGTGGTACCTGGTACTTTGTTTGTCAGGCCTCCATCGAGGTGCTGTGAGAGCTGATACGGTTGTGTGACGTCAACAGGCTGCTGGCCAGTTGATTGGCCAGAGAGTGCACAGCAGACAACCGACACCAGGTATTGTGCAGAAAAATGGAGTCGCCGTCTGAAATTGCAGCCCCTCTCCACGTTATAGCAGTTTATACCATGTCGTCACAAGATGAGACACTTATCACAGAAATTTCTTCTTCTGACGAAAAGATGGTTTATAGTTTATGGCAGTGTTTATATCATATCACAAGATAAGCAACTTGTCACAGAAAGCAATATCACATTATATAGGCGACACACAAAGTAAGATTTCACATTCATGATAATGAACTACGAGGGTACTTGAAAACGTAATAGTTTACAAGTCATACATGTATGCATGATGTGACCCTAGAAAGCACTGACGAAATAAGAGGAACCCCATCCACATGGAGAGGGGGTGCGACAGGGATTCCATGTTCGCCACGACACCGGCATTTTTCAATACTAGCATCAGCGTTCAGTCAACAATATTGGTTGATTATTGAATACCACAGGATCAGCGCGCAAGAACACGTCGTGGGCCGTGACGGAGGAGGAGATGCTCCGCTGTGTAGCCCTGTCTGCTTATGTGTTGCATGGATAAGCATGCGCAGTTTTGCGCATGCAGGCTTTGACGACCCACCGGTACTTTATTCTCGATGGAAACGTGACGTTCCTGGAACCAAACCAAGTCGTGCCACGCCAAGTAGTGGCGAGTTGAGCCGGTACTGTCGGTAGAATGAGGCATAAGGTACTTTTTCAGCCTCACCTCCATCAAGGTTCCAAGAACGCTGATCTGATACTCTTGTGTGATGTAAACAGGCTGACGCCAGGCTGTGCTACGACGACCCGCCCACATTGAAGAGGTGCTTCATTCTCGATGGAAACACGACATGCCTGGAACCAAACCACGTCGTTGCGAGTTGAGCCGGTGCTGTCGGTGGACAGAGGCAGAGTTGGACGGTGGGTTCCAGGCCTGGTACCGTTCCACGGCCTTGTTCACAGGTGTTCTAGGGACGGGCTGTGAATGGGGTTGTCAGCCCGTGTGGTGGAGGCACATATGTGCATGAATGTGTATGCATTCATTCAGCCTTTTTCCCTGCAGGAACGATCATGCAAATCCAGCTCTAATCCCTCCACCCCCTGGTTAGAAGGTCAGCATTAAGCACCGTCACTCAGAGCACTCTCCCACACTGCTCAGTAAACATGCTCCGTGTTCTTCATGAGCTCCTGACGCACGCTACGCACACATGCACACTGTGTGTGTGTGTGTGTGTGTGTGTGTCTTAATTCACTGCCACCATAGAACTGAGTTTCACCCTTAAAATCCCAAAACACAAGGTGTGTTGACCGCAGCACCTCGCCAACATAGTGAAAGTACATAAAAAGGTCTGTCCCAAATGTAGGGCAAGCATCTGCTGAGGCTGTGCTGGTCTACAGCTTTTGTGCTTCGCCACCAAACCCATTAGTGGGTCATCCTACTAATGGGTTTGGAATTTCATGTTAATAAATGTAGATAATTTTTTCTTTGTTTGGATTGGAAATCTGCACAAATGATGTAGAAATAGATGCCGTTTAAATGTCACAATGGCTCGCAGTACAACCATCTCCTGTTCCCTTTAGTTTGATCCATGAAGACGACGTTATACGTTATACGTTGTTCTTCTGAAGCGCTCCCTCCTCACTGCTGAGCCAAACGCTTTAAGGAGGCCCCACATTCCTCTGAGGTCATGCGGACAGTTCCAGATCAGGGTGTATTGGGGAATGTGCCCAGGTATAATGATGAAGGGGACGGGTGCGTTGTTGTTGTAAGCCTTAAGACTGCCAACATAATGGTCGCATTTTAGACCATTTATTACGTGGATGCAAGGTTATTTATTACGCACACACTTGAGATTGCCATTTATTTTCTGTTTCATTTCTGAAATGGTCTAATTGGTTAAGAATTCTCATTTGCTGGAATAATGCTTCAAACAGCACAACTGCAATACCCCCTAAGTGCCGTGTGGAGGTAGTGGTGATGACCCCCTGCTCCACCCGGCAGACAGCCGCCCAGTCCCGCCGCTGCCCGGCACCGAGCAGGAAGGAAAACACACAACTGTTGAGTCGAACGTGTAATGACGGAAGCAGGCTGAGGTTCTGACTGGGGGGTGGAGGCCGAGGTGGAGACCGTTCTCCACCCTGTTCTGTCAGCCATGCTTTGAGGAGTGTTCTCCACCCTGTTCTGCCAGCCATGCTTTGAGGAGTGTTCTCCACCCTGTTCTGTCAGCCATGCTTTGAGGAGTGTTCTCCACCCTGTTCTGTCAGCCATGGTTTGAGGAGTGTTCTCCACCCTGTTCTGTCAGCCATGGTTTGAGGAGTGTTCTCCACCCTGTTCTGCCAGCCATGGTTTGAGGAGTGTTCTCCACCCTGTTCTGCCAGCCATGGTTTGAGGAGTGTTCTCCACCCTGTTCTGCCAGCCATGGTTTGAGGAGTGTTCTCCACCCTGTTCTGTCAGCCATGGTTTGAGGAGTGTTCTCCACCCTGTTCTGCCAGCCATGGTTTGTAGCATGTGGGGCTTTGTGTCCAACCCACAACAGAGAGAATAAAGGAAGAGAACCACGTCAGTGGAGTGGAGGATATTTCTACAGCCCTGATTCACACATTCTCAAAGCTTCCAGAACCCAAGCTTGATCCTCCCTCATGAGTGATGCTTCAGGGTGTTCGCCCACACTCTGTCACCGTGTGGAGCCTCTGTTCAAAGTGGTCCTTCCCTTTACTGTGAAGTCCTTGTGTGAATAAAAATGGTCTTTGATGGGATTAAGGTGTCAATGATGCTGGTATTAAGATATAATCTAAATTAAATTGCTAGAATACAATTTTACTCATATACATTTAATTGTCACATGTCACAAGATAAATGAAGTATGATGTTCTACATACCTAAGACTAACCCTACAGAAAGGATCCAGTATCATTGGTAAACTAATCAGGGCTAGTTTTAGGGCATTGCCTCCTCCAGGACCCCCTGAAGCCCCAGTGCTGTTTGAGGGGGATGTGTACTCAGTGCCGGCCAAGCTGACTGTCTGTCTGCTCCTGTCTGTCCAGAGGGAATCCCTCAGGTGTACTACTTTGGTCCCTGTGGGAAATACAATGCCATGGTGCTGGAGCTACTGGGGCCTAGCCTGGAGGACCTGTTTGACCTCTGCGACCGCACCTTCTCCCTGAAGACGGTCCTCATGATAGCCATACAGCTGGTAAGCACCCTGCCTTTCCTCAAAGCCAAGGGGAACGTGGTTAGCCGTGCTCTGCAGTGTTAGGGTTAGGGTAAAGCTAACCCTAACCTCAAAGCCAAGGGGAACGTGGTTAGCAGCGCTCTGCAGTGTTAGGGTTAGGGTAAGCTAACCCTAACCTCAAAGCCAAGGGGAACGTGGTTAGCAGCGCTCTGCAGTTGTTAGGGTTAGGGTAAGCTAACCCTAACCTCAAAGCCAAGGGGAACGTGGTTAGGCAGCGCTCTGCAGTGGTAGGGTTAGGGTAAAGCTAACCCTAACCTCAAAGCCAAGGGGAACGTGGTTAGCAGCGCTCTGCAGTGTTAGGGTTAGGGTAAGCTAACCCTAACCTCAAAGCCAAGGGGAACGTGGTTAGCAGCGCTCTGCAGTGTTAGGGTTAGGGTAAAGCTAACCCTAACCTCAAAGCCAAGGGGAACCGTGGTTAGGCAGCGCTCTGCAGTGTTAGGGTTAGGGTAAGCTAACCCTAACCTCAAAGCCAAGGGGAACGTGGTTAGCAGCGCTCTGCAGTGGTAGGGTTAGGGTAAAGCTAACCCTAACCTCAAAGCCAAGGGGAACGTGGTTAGCAGCGCTCTGCAGTGTTAGGGTTAGGGTAAAGCTAACCCTAACCTCAAAGCCAAGGGGAACGTGGTTAGCAGCGCTCTGCAGTGTTAGGGTTAGGGTAAAGCTAACCCTAACCTCAAAGCCAAGGGGAACGTGGTTAGCAGCGCTCTGCAGTGTTAGGGTTAGGGTAAAGCTAACCCTAACCTCAAAGCCAAGGGGAACGTGGTTAGCAGCGCTCTGCAGTGTTTGTCCTTTGATTGTTATTTACTATTGACTGAAATGAGACGGTGACCCATTCGTTTTCCCCTCCTGCCAGATCACCCGGATGGAGTACGTGCACACCAAGAGCCTGATCTACCGGGACGTGAAGCCGGAGAACTTCCTGGTGGGCCGTCCCGGGAGCAAGCGGCAGCACACCATCCACATCATCGACTTTGGCCTGGCCAAAGAGTACATCGACCCGGAAACCAAGAAACACATCCCGTACCGGGAGCACAAGAGCCTGACGGGCACGGCCCGCTACATGAGCATCAACACGCACCTGGGCAAAGGTGAGACCCCTCCGCCACATGGCCCCCCTCCTGAATTTACATGTGATGAAAGCACCTGATCTGGCTTTGATTAATTGTCCTTATTCCAACCTTTGACAGGAATTTGGATAGCTTTTAAATGGTCACGGTTTTAATTAAAACAGACAATGGGCACTGACATTGCTGCGATGATATTTCAGGTGATTTGATGTCAGTGTCACTGTATGGTCAACAACAGTCGGGCCCCGCCTTGACTACCGATGTATAGTCAAGTAGTCAATAATAATAATACTAATAAATATAATATATAGATGTATATTTTTAATATGCATTAACAAAGTACAAAACTCCCGTAGGGAAAGGAAACATACTTCCATCAGGTACAAAAAATAAAGGTAAATGATGCACCAGTGATTCTGTTCACAACAGAAGTCGTTTGAACCGAAACCCAAGGACTGCAGGGCCAGCCCCCCCCACTCTGACCACCTTGACTAAGATGTTTTCTGGGAGTAACACTGGATATGTACCTTATTTAACCCAGTCATCTTCTCTTCACGGCGTTATCAGAGAGCTGATGGCGCCAGAGCCCAACACCAGAGGCCTCGCAGCAACGCAGCCCCCGTTGCTATCGTGTTCTTATCCCTCTCTCAGCAAACGGGCCATAAATGCGCCCCTGAATGTTGGCCAGTATTTCACTCTGACTTATCTCCTCTCATGTTCCAGAGCAAAGCAGGAGAGACGACCTGGAGGCTTTAGGTCACATGTTCATGTACTTCCTGCGAGGGAGCCTTCCCTGGCAGGGCCTTAAGGTACCGTTAAGGATGCACAACACATACATTACTGCTATCCCACTACTACCATCGAGTCATTCAATGCACGCATCCATCCAACTTGCAGTGAGTGTTAAGAGGTCATTAGTGAGCAGTGGCTGTGGGCAGCTTGTGCAGGGACATTGGGCTTTGACCCACAGGTTTTAGCCCCATAGCATCTACTTAACGATGGTGCAACTGCACACCAACTCTGCATTTTCTCCATTGCATAATAAATAACCAATATATATATTTACACATGTGGTCTGGGAGGACTTCTCTTCATTACGTGGAAGCAGGATCCGTTAAGGTCCCTCAGTACAGGTTCAACTCTTTAGTAACATGCATATCAAACCAGGTTCATTAAAGCTGTCATGAAGCGTCCAAACGGCCGAGTCTGGGTCCCTAACCACCTGGTCGTATGATTCATCACCGGGGCCACTGACCTCAGGGGCCACTGACCTCATGGGGCCACTGCTCCACACGGGGCCACTGCTCCACACGGGGCCACTGACCTCACGGGGCCACTGCTCCACACGGGGCCACTGACCTCATGGGGCCACTGTTCCACACGGGGCCACTGCTCCACACGGGGCCACTGCTCCACACGGGGCCACTGCTCCACACGGGGCCACTGACCTCACGGGGCCACTGACCTCACGGGGCCCCTGCTCCACACGGGGCCACTGTCTGGTTGGGTTTCAGGGTGGGGGTAGCTTGGAGGGGGAAGATAATTCGTCTCTGGTTCTCCCTTCAGGCGGACACACTGAAGGAGCGCTACCAGAAAATCGGGGATACCAAACGCGCCACGCCGATAGAAGTGCTCTGTGAGAGCTTCCCAGGTGAGCATCAGTCACCATCAATGATCAGAGCGCCCTCTAATGACCCCTGACCCCGCCCTCTAATGACCCCTGACCCCGCCCTCTAATGACCCCTGACCCCGCCCTCTAATGACCCCTGACCCCGCCCTCTAATGACCCCTGACCCCGCCCTCTAATGACCCCTGCACCCGCCCTCTAATGACCCCTGACCCCGCCCTCTTAATGACCCCTGACCCCACCCCTCTAATGACCCCTGACCCCGCCCTCTAATGACCCCTGACCCCGCCCTCTAATGACCCCTGACCCCGCCCTCTAATGACCCCTGACCCCGCCCCTCTAATGACCCCTGACCCCGCCCTCTAATGACCCCTGACCCCCCCTCTAATGACCCCTGACCCCCGCCCTCTAATGACCCCTGACCCCGCCCTCTAATGACCCCTGACCCCGCCCTCTAATGACCCCTGACCCCGCCCTCTAATGACCCCTGACCCCGCCCTCTAATGACCCCTGACCCCGTTCTCTAATGACCCCTGACCCCATCCTGTGCTTGTAGAGGAGATGGCAACGTATCTGCGCTACGTACGCCGGCTGGACTTCTTTGAGAAGCCCGATTACGACTACCTGAGGAAGCTCTTCACGGACCTGTTTGACAGGAACAGCTACGTGTTCGACTACGAATACGACTGGGTCGGCAAGCCTCTGGTGAGTCCCCTCCCACGAGTCCTCATTCAGTGTGACGGGGGCCCCAGGGGACACCGGGGTGCACCGGGGCCCCGGGGGACACCGGGGTGCACCGGGGCCCCGGGGGACACCGGGGTGCACCGGGGCCCCGGGGGACACCGGGGTGCACCGGGGCCCCGGGGGACACCGGGGTGCACCGGGGCCCCGGGGGACACCGGGGTGCCCCGGGGGACACCGGGGTGCACCGGGGCCCCGGGGGACACCGGGGTGCACCGGGGCCCCGGGGGACACCGGGGTGCCCGGGGGCCCCGGGGGACACCGGGGTGCACCGGGGCCCCGGGGGACACCGGGGTGCACCGGGGCCCCGGGGGACACCGGGGTGCACCGGGGCCCCGGGGGACACCGGGGTGCACCGGGGCCCCGGGGGACACCGGGGTGCACCGGGGCCCCGGGGGACACCGGGGTGCACCGGGGCCCCGGGGGACACCGGGGTGCACCGGGGCCCCGGGGGACACCGGGGTGCACCGGGGCCCCGGGGGACACCGGGGTGCACCGGGGCCCCAGCGGCCCTTTTGCTTCTATGAGTTAGGACATGGATGCTGGCAGGCCCACCCTGCCCCCATAAGCCTCCGACTCTAGAGCTTCATATCCACATGCTGGTCCCATGCGGGCAGTGTTTAACCTCTTCCTTCTGGTGTCCCAGCCAACGCCCATAGGCCCCATCCCCAGCGACACGCCCCTCCAGCCCAGCAGAGACAAAGCACAACAGCAGACCAAAAACCAGGTGAGCGCCCTCCTGCTCACACGCACACCAGCGGCCGCCGCCACGCCCTGTCGGTCCGGATTCCTCCTCCACGTCGTCAGGGCGCTGCCGCTACTTCCTGGACCAAATGGCTGCCATTCTTGTTCCCTTGTTGCCTTTCTTTCAACGCATAACGCTTCTCTTCAGAGTCGCCCATTGTCGGTTAAGAAGGCAGTAAAGAAAATAGAAAGAGTGTATCTGCTGCTAAATGCTACTGATGTTGGTGAGCCAGGCGCTGAGCCACAAGGCGCCGCTGGCCGCTCAGACAGACCCTCCACACTCCACTCTGAGCTCCGTCATGGCAGGAGTTGTTCATAGCAGTAATGACAGGCTTTCTGCCTCGTGTGACACAGTGTAGATTGGAGCCCACCTCCCATTTCAATCCATGTATTTGCGTGCTATGTCAGCCTTGATCCTTTGGCATTATCAGAAATGTCTTATTTAACAAAGGTTGCAAAAAGAGAATAGGTACTAGATTATATATTAGGTTGTCCTCATGGTTTCCCGGTGAGACGTTTTAAAGTGGGCTGAAAGGTTTTATGATTTACTTATCGCTGTGGACTCTAGACTGTTATGACTCCTGGCTCCTGTAGCCCAGCCTGAGGCTGTTGGCAGCAGCCAGTTGACCGCTCTCTTATAAAGCGGCCGATCCCCAGTCACGTGGACTAAGCAGGAGATATAACGGGGCCCATCACTGGTTGTCAAAGATTGACCCTTTTCAATATGAGACATAATGAGGATCGATTGAGGGGAGATATTATGAGATGATGTGTTTCACATGTTGGTAGAATATGTCTTGTACCCAAACTTGGGAAGAAATAGCGATCCTAATGGATGTGAAATCAAGCCCCATTGGCCAATGAGCCCTGGCCCAACACACGGAGAACGGAATACGTCTGGGAACATATTTCACAATGAATGAATTGAGACAAACAAAGTAGTGTTTCAGGTCCACTGTGCTGTCTGTTTGATATCCTGCATGTGTTTGGATCTGCTGCCCCCATGACTCCCATCGCTAGTCTCTAACGGTTAGGGTTCTCTAACGGTTAGGGTTCTCTAACGGTTCGGGTTCTCTAACGGTTAGGGTTCTCCAACGGTTAGGGTTCTCCAACGGTTAGGGTTCTCCAACGGTTAGGGTTCTCCAACGGTTAGGGTTCTCCAACGGTTAGGGTTCTCCAACGGTTAGGGTTCTCCAACGGTTAGGGTTCTCCAACGGTTAGGGTTCTCCAACGGTTAGGGTTCTCCAACGGTTAGGGTTCTCCAACGGTTAGGGTTCTCTAACTTCTTTGAAAAAACTTTTGTCTGTTTGTTTTTCTTCCTTATTCCCATTTACTCCCCTGACCCTATTCCATCATACCCCCCCCCCCCCACGAACACACGCAACTCTACTCACCCCCAACTCACATGCACACCAACCTCACAACACCCCTCCTCCACCTCCTCCGCCCGCTGCTCCGCCCCCCCCCCCTCCTGTGTCTCCCTCTACGGTCAGGCCCCTGAGGCCAGAGGAGGGGAGGCTCAGCCGGCCCCCATGACCAATAACCAGCCGGCTCTGGGGTCGCACGGCACCGCCGAGCGGCCAGGGGGGGGCTCAGAGCGGCGGGGGGGCTCTGTCCAGGTACTGCTGCATGGCTCTGTGGTGTCCCCCTGTGATGCACCCCCATCCCCCCTCCCACCGCTCCGGCCTCAGAGCGCAGTATCAGCCCACACGCTCTGTCTGGGCACCGGGACGCCCTCCCACCGCAGACATGGGGCACAGAGCGCAGTGCTACCCCCCGTAGTGGGGTCCCCCGGTGATCTACCCCCGTAGTGGGGTCCCCCGGTGATCTACCCCCGTAGTGGGGTCCCCCGGTGATCTACCCCCGTAGTGAGGTCCCCTGGTGATCTACCCCCGGTGATCTACCCCCGTAGTGGGGTCCCCCGGTGATCTACCCCCGTAGTGGGGTCCCCTGGTGATCTACCCCCGTAGTGAGGTCCCCCGGTGATCTACCCCCGTAGTGAGGTCCCCCGGTGATCTACCCCCGTAGTGGGGTCCCCTGGTGATCCACGGTGGTGATCTACCCCCCGTAGTGGGATCCCCTGGTGATCCACGGTGGTGATCTACCCCCCGTAGTGGGATCCCCTGGTGATCCACGGTGGTGATCTACCCCCCGTAGTGGGATCCCCTGGTGATCCACGGTGGTGATCTACCCCCCGTAGTGGGATCCCCTGGTGATCCACGGTGGTGATCTACCCCCCGTAGTGGGATCCCCTGGTGATCCACGGTGGTGATCTACCCCCCGTAGTGGGATCCCCTGGTGATCCACTGGGTTTAGAGAGGTGTTTGCAGTACAGTTTGCAGTGGGGTGTTGACCCAACATTCTGTTGAGTCAAGGCACTTCATCCAAAAGGGTCAAAGATAATGATCTCCGTTTTTCGGCTACATGACTTGGTTAATAATACTATATCGTAAAAATCCAATAGAATTTGTTATTTTAGTTTGATATATTTATTCATGAGATGTTGGTGCAATGTGTAGTCAACAGTTTTCCATTGTGCCATCATTTTTCCTAGATGCTGTAGAAATGAATTGGGTATATGTGCCACCTAGTGTTCTTTCTTAGAAATACATCCTTCAATTGATCCCTACTGGTTGGTTATGGATCATAACATTTTAGCGGTTAAAATCAATGACTCAGAACCTTTTAGTTACTTCTAGATGTTTGTAATGGCTGAAGGTCCTAGTGGTTTAATAACAACATGGAATCCCTAAGCCCCGCCCCCTCCCCGATGGGAGGAGCTTGTGCATAAGCCCCGCCCCCTCCCCGGTGGGAGGAGCTGGTGCCTAAGCCCCGCCCCCTCTCCGGTGGGATGAGGTGGTGCCTAAGCCCCGCCCCCTCTCCGGTGGGATGAGGTGGTGCCTAAGCCCCGCCCCCTCCCCGGTGGGAGGAGGAGGTGCTTAAGCAGTCTCCTCCCCTGTCCCTCCCCAGGTGATGAGTTCCACCAACGGAGAGCTGAACACGGACGACCCCGGCGCAGTGCACTCCAACGCCCCCATCACGGCCCCCACCGAGGTGGAGGTCGCCGACGAAACCAAGTGAGAGGAGGGCGGGGCTTAGGCCATGCAGAGCAGTGGGGGGGGCTGGTGGAGGAGAGGGGGGGGTGGTGGAGGAGAGGGGGGTGTGGAGGAGGAGGAGGGGGTGGTGGAGGAAGGAGGGGGGGGGGTGGAGGAGGAGAGGGGGGGTGGTGGAGGAGGGGGGGGGGGTGGAGGAGGAGGGGGGGGGTGGTGGAGGAGAGGGGGGGGGTTTGGGGGGAGGAGGAGTGGGGGGGAGGAGGAGGGGGGAGGGGGAGGGGGTGGTGGAGGAGGAGGAGTGAAGGGGGTGGTGGGTGGAAGAGGAGTGGGGTGGTGGAGGGGGAGGGGGTGGTGGAGGAGGAGGAGAAGTGAGGGGTGGTGGGTGGGTGGGTGAAGAGGAGTGGTTGGGGGAGGGGGTGGTTGGAGGAGGTGTGAGGGGGTGGTGGGTGGGTGGAGGAGGAGGGCCGGAGGAGGAGTGGGTGGTGGAGGGGAGGGGGTGTGGTGGAGGAGTGAGGGGGTGGTGGGTGGGTGGGTGAAGGAGGGGGCCGGAGGAGGAGTGGGGGGGTGGTGCTCACAGCTTCATATCAATACAGGCTCCACTTATCCCTCGCTCAACCTCCTGAAGTCATGTGATGGTTGGGGTTAAATGATGGTTAGTCTTGTGATGGTTGGGGTTAAATGATGGTTAGTCTTGTGATGGTTGGGGTTAAATGATGGTTAGTCTTGTGATGGTTGGGGTTATTTGATGGTTAGTCTTGTGATGGTTGGGGTTATTTGATGGTTAGTCTTGTGATGGTTGGGGTTAAATGATGGTTAGTCTTGTGATGGTTGGGGTTAAATGATGGTTAGTCTTGTGATGGTTGGGGTTATTTGATGGTTAGTCTTGTGATTGGTTGGGGTTATTATGATGGTTAGTCTTGTGATGGTTGGGTGTATTTGATGGTTAGTCTTGTGATGGTTGGGGGTTAAATGATTGGTTAGTCTTGTGATGGTTGGGGTTGAAATGATTGGTTAGTCTTGTGATGGTTGGGGTTATTTGATGGTTAGTCTTGTGATGGTTGGTGTGAATGATTGTTAGTCTTGTGATGGTTGGGGTTATAATGATGGTTAGTCTTTGTGATGGTTGGGGTTAAATGATGGTTTAGTCTTTGTGATGGTTGGGGTTTAAATGATGGTTAGTCTTGTGATGGTTGGGGGTTATTTGATGGTTAGTCTTTGTGATGGTTGGGGTTAAATGATGGTTAGTGTCTTGTGATGGTTTGGGGTTATAAATGATGGTTAGTCTTGTGATGGTTGGGGTTATTTGATGGTTAGTCTTGTGATGGTTGGGGTGATGATGGTTAGTTTGATGGTTATATGGTAGTCTTGTGTGGGTTATAGGTTAGTCTGTGATGGTTGGGTTATTTGATGGTTAGTCTTTGTGATGGTTGGGGTTATATGATGGTTAGTCTTGTGATGGTTGGGGTTATTTGATTGGTTAGTCTTGTGATGGTTGGTGGTTAAATTGATGGTTAGTCTTGTGATGGTTGGGGTTAAATGATGGTTAGTCTTGTGATGGTTGGGGTTATTTGATGGTTAGTCTTGTGATGGTTGGGGTTAAATGATGGTTAGTCTTGTGATGGTTGGGGTTATTTGATGGTTAGTCTTGTGATGGTTGGGGTTATTTGATGGTTAGTCTTGTGATGGTTGGGGTTAAATGATGGTTAGTCTTGTGATGGTTGGGGTTATTTGATGGTTAGTCTTGTGATGGTTGGGGTTAAATGATGGTTAGTCTTGTGATGGTTGGGGTTAAATGATGGTTAGTCTTGTGATGGTTGGGGTTAAATGATGGTTAGTCTTGTGATGGTTGGGGTTAAAGGAGTTCATTAAGATGAACTCCTTTAACTCGTACATTCATTAGAACACATTCTTTATTTGTATTGAATAAGTTAAAATAACAAAATGAACACTGGGCTTACTTCAGAGTAATTCTGGGTTTGGCTCTGACGCTGTCGGCCCCCCGTGGTGGACCCCCGTGGTGGACCCCCGTGGTGGACCCCCGTGGTGGACCCCCGTGGTGGACCCCCGTGGGGGACCCCTGGTTGTTGAACCAAGGGGTGTGTTTCTTGGTGGTCCTAAAGCCCCTCCGTCTCCCCACAGGTGCTGTTGTTTCTTCAAAAGAAGAAAGAGGAAAGCCCTCCAGAGGCACAAGTGAGCCAGGAGAGGGGTGAGGACGCGGGGGAGAGGGGTGAGGACGCGGGGGAGAGGGGTGAGGACGCGGGGGAGAGGGGTGAGGACGCGGGGGAGAGGGGGGACAGAGGGGAGGTCCCAGAGGAACTTGAAACATTCACTGTCCACTTTGACAACGGAAGCAGCAGCAGCAAAGAGGAGGGCAAGGCAGCGCCCTCCCCCCGTCTCCCCCTCTCCCCCCTGCTACTCGCCCCCTGTACTCCCTCCTCTCTCCCCCTCCCCCCTCCTCAGGGTGCGGGGGGAGTGCTGTGGCTCTACTGACTTCCACACACTGGTTCCTTTTCCATTTTTTCTACCATGGAGAGAAGACTCCTGTGCTGAAGGCTGGAGGGGTGGGGCTGAGGGTGGGGTTGAGGGTGGGGGTGGGAGGATTTGCAGGGGTGGCTTATGGATAAAAAAAAGTGCAAAGTTGTACCAATGAAGGGTGACTAGCGGCCGAGGTGGATATGAGCTCGGGATCGACTGGTGGAGGCTGTAGGTCCAGACCCCTGGTCAGCGGGGCCGCTGGTCAGAGAGGTCCTGGGGACTATGGATCGACTGGTGGGGGCTGTAGGTCCAGACCGCTGGTCAGAGAGGTCCTGGGGACTATGGATCGACTGGTGGGGGCTGTAGGTCCAGACCGCTGGTCAGCGGATCAGCGACGCATGGACGACACTAATGTCTGCATCACTGAGAGACGCATCGCATCCATCCAGCAGAATCATGGAGGATCTTTATGTTCTCTTTTTTTCTTTTTTTTGTAATTAAATCTTCAGTTTTCAAAGCGGACTCCTGGATTGAAAACAAGCTTACTTTATGTTGTAGCGTTCTGGATCATTTTTTTCCTCCTTCCTCATACTGGCTCTCTTTGTGTCTGTCAGCGTGGTCTTTGTAGCAGTCACTGGCCTCAGGTACTGGGGAAGGCGGCCAGCGTCTGATATTAAGCTCTCTTATTACTATTATTGCACTTTTGGAGAAAATGAAAAAGTACAGTGAAATTTTAGGTTTGAAATTAACAATTAAGAAAACACCTTAATAAAGACTGATCTAGGAAGTCATTTGCAAGGCATATATATTTATATATCTATAGCTATAGATATATCCATATATATCTATATCTAACCCTAGATATATATATATCAGATTTACGTACGTATGGCCGCAAATGTTGTGAATTTACATGGAACAGTATAATGTCCAATTTTTATTTCCTACATCGAGAATAATTTCCCAGGAAATCATAGTTTGTGCCTTTCCAAGTAAAATGTTTAAAGCTCAAGTGGTTGTCCAGAAATGTGATTTTATCTTCATTCCCCAAACGTGTCTGTCCATCGTGGTGCTACGATGGGAAGCCATGCAACACTTTCCCGGCACACCAGGAAATCGTGAGGGGCCCGACCGGGGGGGCCCCAACCCCACCGAGGGCCCCCACGAGGGCCCCCACTGAGGGCCAGACAGGGGAAGGGACTGGCCCACAACCCTGCTGTGAACAGCAGCTGGGTTTAAGGGGCGCACACACCGGCCAGACTCAAACCAACGGCCAGACTCAAACCAACGGCCAACTGCCTTTATCCAACCGCTCTGTTGCCTCTCGTCTGACCCAGCAGAAGGGCTGCATGGAAACACCCCGCGAAGACTGCTGCCAACTGCACAGCTGCGTGTACTGCGCTTGCGTGAGATGCGATAAGTCTCCTAAACACAGGGCGGCGCTAGTGTTGTGCCAGTAATCCAAAACAGGAATACAGGAAATGACGGAACGGAGTGCAGACGATGAAATAGAAAAACAAAGCTCACATATTGGGTCATTATTTGTTTGACCTGAGAAGACGTTCATTGTTGTCTATAATGGACATCATTCATTCCATGAAGTGAACACTGACAGTTTTAGCCATGGTCGTCGGCTCCTCGACACACTTATTTTACTCAAATGTCACTAGCGATAAATTAGGAATTATTAGAACATAATTAACTTGACATATGAACTTTTCATATTCCAGTATCCCCTGACCAACATCTATGACGCTAGTGTGTAGACTTTGCAGTGATAATGATACATGAGTCCATTGTGATTTTTATTGATCCTTTTGATTCCCAATTGAAACAAGTTAAATTGGGGAAAGGTTCCGGTTTCTGGACTGGTTGCGGTAATACACCTGTCGGTGCTCGCGGGCGAGGTCAGAATGAATGGGAGTCTGGTTTCACCTTTGTAGCTCCATGGGTTTCACCCACAAATTCTTCTTTTCTCATGTTGTATTTTTTGTCAAGTGATTTGGAAGTTGCATTCAAGAGGGGGTGCTAAGATAATACACTAAGCTGTCTATTGCATTTTTTAAGTCCACTCATCTGTTCACAATCCGTTCTAAAAGATAATGCCACATATTTGTGTAGGCTTACTGCATCTTCCTGAGGCCATCTGCCGTCAGTCGATTATCTCTCAATGTCTTTGTTTGTTCCAAATTGATTGGAGGAATTCTCTTTCGACTGTATTGAAATGAAGTAGTATCTCCACGAAGAGCCTCCCACGTGCCCACCACTCCCTGGACCACAGCACCACTGTGACAACGGTAGTATAATTCAAATAATTAGCTGCATATTGTTTTCTGTTTTGTATAGAACCACGCCGGGAGCTCGTTGGTGTGATTCACTCGGTAGAACTATTTCCCTTGTTTAGAAAGATACATTTGAGACGGCCCTAGTTAGTCATAGTTATATAATTTATATGAATAGTAGGCCTACTATGAAATATAAAATGTAATCAAAGTACTCAAAACTAAAGCACCTTTAACCATCTATAACGCCGACTAGGTTGTAATAAAGAAAGGATTCATCATGAAGGTAACGTTTTTAGCTCGACTAAGGGTATACTGACTTCAGCCAAACAGGTGGGAGGCAATTTCGGAGTAAGTTATTGATTGGCTATTGCAGATCTGCTCACAATGAGCTGGGCCGTCAGCAACATGACCAGGATGGGGTCGGAGCCGGACCCCAGCAGGTAAAGGTACGGTCTTCAGACCCCGCCCCAGGTGGGTCCTCCCAGACCACGAGGCTGGCCCGACTGTGTTTCGTTTTTATCATGACGTCATGCTGATAATAGCCGGGGGTTAGCTGCTCTGGCCAATCAGTATAACGCAGCATGTTTTTTCGTGAACCATTTTTGTTTATTTTGTTTAGTAATATGAACGCGCGCGCGCGCACACACACACACACACACACACACACACACACACACACACACACACACACACACACACACACACACACACACACACACACACACACACACACACACACACACACACACACACACACACACCTCTGGAGTCTGATTCATAATGCATAATATCCATGACTTCACTTTACTTTGCTTACTAAACTAAACTGGTGTGGGTGTAAATGGATACCTTGCCGGTTAATCCTATACACTTCGGGCTGAATGGGCTGAAATAAAAGATGAAATAAGATTAACACCAAGACCCCAACACTATATCCTATAAATTCAGTTTGAATGACAATATATTTTCAATAAAAAAGACCAGATTTAATGCAATTGTACTGCTATTGAAGACTAATGCTAGACAGAACCATTGAAGAATTTTCTGTATGGTTTATCTTTTCACCAAATAATTGTAATGTAGGCCTACATATTATCCGCCTATTGTAAACATTTGAATGCATCCTGTAAAAGTATTCAAATGTTTGGAACTTTTCTAATCTTTATATATTTACATTTAGGGCATTTAGCAGACGCTTATATCCAAAGCGACTTACAATAAGTACATTTGTCATAAGAAGTGCCACAATATATCGCTATCGGTAAGCCTACAGTAAGGATGTGCATAGAACCAAGTGCAAGTACAACAATCACTATGCTATATTCTTTACTCTCTTCTGCTTACAAGAAATGGTCTCTTAACATCAATACCAACCGTACCCCAAACAAAAGAAAAAAACAAAGAAAGACGCCGCTGCAGAATACACATTATTCAAGGCTTGCATGTAATCAGTTAATGAAGTTAATTAACTAACCTCCACCTCCGGACGGGGGCGCTGTAGCACTTCACGTTCTTTCTGGACCACATCAAAAAGACTGGTCAACACATTTTATAACTATTCAGATTCAGCATATTCTGAGTATTATTTTTTTTTTAACAAGACTACTAATACACTAATAAGACATACAATGTCAATGTACTGATTTTAATCGACAGTCCACAGTCTCTATGACCTGGTGGGAAGTCCCGTCCGCCGACCCTCGCGGAGCAGAACTGAGCGCTTCAGAGTGGCTGCGGAGTCTCTGTTGGCGAGACCACGGAACACGCTCCAAATTGATTTTCGAGGCGCTCTTAGCGTTCTTGCAGACACAGAATAAAGACTCAAAATTAAGGTATTAAACTTATTATTAAACTTACTTATTAAAAAAAAGGCTGGTAGGCCATACTGTTTACTTCTCGCGGGGGATTACTCGGGACTTGAACCACACGATTTTCCTCTCAACACGGACCACCAGGTAAGACTTGTGAACCAGTTTAAAATAAAGCTGTTTAGATTGTCTGTGTAAAATAAGTCAATTTTAACGCATCTATCTGCGTCTTCCCACAGCAGAAGTAAACAGTTTTTCTATTGGTCTGTAAGGTCTTTTTGTTCTATTGATTCCCTCTTTAAATAACCACAAAATACTTACTCAGATTTAGCATAGGTCATTTCCTCGGCTGAATCAATTGTATTTGACATCAGCCCTGCTATAGGCTACATAGAGCATAACGGCGTCTGATAGCCTACTATTTATTGGCAAAAAGGATTTTTGATTTTCAAGGGCAAGGACGTGATAGACGATATTTACACGTGAAATAGCCTACCAAATGCTTTTAACACACGCGTCTGACAAGAAATGCTGTTTTCTACCTTAAACTGTGCATGATCTCATTGAGGCATAGGCTGCCAAATATCACTTAAAAACAAACACTTAAAACAATGCTATTAAAGGTTTTGTACAGTTTAATTCACACTCGTGTTTTCACCAGCAAATTAAACGTGGGTTCAGTTGTTTTTGACAGGGGAGACATGTGACCGCAGGGTTGAAATCTTGTGATCTACAACCGCTGCTTGAGTCTGTGCTGGCGCTGCGGCCACGGAGCAGTGGGTGTTTGACCCACGGCTGCAGCCACGGCACTTGCTGAAAACAAGGTTTCAGCCAACAGAAGCAGCAGTGTTCTGTGTTATCATGGTCCAGCAGAACTCACTTTATTTGGCTGTATTCACTGTAGCGGGCTATGTAGCTTCCATCGCACCTGGTACACCTACCTTAAGACACGCACGCGCACACACACACACACACACACACACACACACACACACACACACACACACACACACACACACACACACACACACACACACACACACACACACACACACACTGAACAGCAGAACAAGAACTGGAATCAGAACTAACGCCGTAACTAACGCCAAAAAAAGACACCTGACACTCATAGCTAAGACGTCTTCCACCTGTGCTCACCCCTCACACCACACACACACACACCACACACACGACAACACACACACACACACCACACATCACACACACACACACACACACACACACACACACACACACACACACACACACACACACACACACACACACACACACACACACATTCACACACTCCCTTAATTCCCCAGAAGGGAGCCTCACAGAGGAACGTTTGTCTGATCCTCTCTGGACAGTGCCCCGTTTTTCCCCAACCTGATTCTATGGCAACAGCTCTCACAACCAGCCCCTTGACTTCCCCCCCACCCCTCCCATTCTGGAGACAATGGGGCCAGGAGTCAGCGCGTCCTGGGGGAGAGTACCAAGGAATGAGGGGGGAGGGGGGGTCCAGGAGGGAAGCACTGAGGCGAGACCCCACTGCAGAGTGAGCCGAATGCCTTAAAGGAAAAGAGAGTTATTAGCCCCCCAGTCCACCTTGGGCGGGCCCGGGGGGCCCCTGACATTTTTATACCGTCCAAAATGGTGTCTGGTGCAGTGGTGGAGAAAAGGTCTTGAATGTCACTGAGATGGCTTCACAGTGGTGAAGAAGGATCTAAAGATGTGATTGTAGAAGGTGTAAGGCGTCAGTAAGTATTAGTAGACGTCTATAAAACATTATATATGCTGTGTAACATTGTTCTACTTCAGGTCCTTTTTTAAAGGATGTTCTTTTCAAACCTTCAGCTCTTTATTGCTCCTTACAGTTTGCTGTTTGGATTTCCCCCTTCTTCCATGCCTCAAAACGGTCTCTCTCTTTTTCTTTCTCTTCTGGTATGACCCCCAGGAAGAATGGCTATTGTTAATACATTAACAGCATGGCCTCAAATTCCTGCTTAAATCATACAAATCAAAACAAAAACAATGATCAGCCAGAGGATGTGAGCTGTGAATGTGTGGACAATATGTGGGTCTGAGGGAGACTCCCGCTGCCTGTGATGTGTGAAGGGCATTATTGTTGTCGGGCTTCTTGTTGCATCCTGGTACGGCCGTCTCCACACCGCCTGCTATGTCTTCTGCTGCTTCACAGAGCGCTGTGCGCTAAGGTCACCCCCTCGGTGGGTGTGGAGCTGCTCCTGCTCTCTCTGCTCATCTGGGGAATCAACCATCGCTCTATTGCCTGACACCATGAATGCTGAGCGCTGTTCTTGCCCTTGTGTGCAACCGGCTGTATTCCAATAATGCAGCAGTACATTACAGGGCGATATGGCATGCCCATAAATCACTTGCCAAAAGTCAAACATTTACTTGAAAGTTTTGTGTTAACGAAGCTCTTTAAATCCACACCCTTCCTTATCTGGGAGGCAACACCCAGTTGACTGTAAGCAGCTGTTCCCCGCTCTGGACCAGAGCTTCACTTTAAAGCGATCTCTTTCTAGAGCGTCTCCCTCTTTAACTCGTTGTTGTTCCCTTCAGGTTCGAATGACCTCAGTGATGTTCGGCCAGCGCTACGACAGCCCCCCGGTCTACAGCCCCCCCTACACCCCGCCCTCCAAGAATGGCTACGGGCCGGCCGGAAGCTTCCAGGCCCCCCGCAGCGAGTATGAGCCCTACCCGCCCCCTCCAGGGTCCTACTACATCGAGGACACGCCCCAGCACTTCTACAGGTGGCTGTCACCGCCCGGCATCGTGAAGGTCATGATGGGCGTGGTGGTGGTGTTGTGCGTAGGGATCTTTGCGTGCGTGGCGTCCACCCTGATGTGGGACATGCAGTACGGCTACGGCGGCGGGCTTGGGTCCTATGGGGGGGGGTCGGGCTACGGGGGAGGCTATGGCGGGGGCTACGGAGGGGGCTATGGGGGGGGCTACGGCGGCGGGAGTTACGGCAGTGGTGGATATGGCGGCTACTACAACTCCTACCCCACGCCCTCCGCCGCCAAAGGCGCCATGATCGCCATGGCGGCCATCGACTTTGTCATCATCCTGGGCTTCTTCATCGCCACCTTCTCCAAGAGCCCCACCTTCAGGAGCCGCCGCTTCTACCTGGCTGTCCTGGTCTGCAGCGTCGTCCTGGCTGTACTGCAGGTAAGGGTCTCCTTACCTGGGTCTCCTGGGTCCCCTGGTCTCCTGGGGTCCTGGGTCCCCTAGTCCCCCTGGTCCCCTGGGGTCCTGGGTCCCCTGGTCCCCTTGTTCCCTTGGTCCTCTGGGTCCCCTGGTCCCCTGGGGTCCTGGGTCCCCTGGTCCCCTTGTTCCCTTGGTCCTCTGGGTCCCCTGGTCCCCTGGGTGCCCTGGTCCCCTTGTTCCCCTGGTCCTCTGGGTCCCCTGGTCTCCTGGGGTCCTGGGTCCCCTGGTCCCCTGGTTCCCCGGGTCCTCTGGGTCCCCTGGTCCCCTGGGGTCCTGGGTGCCCTGGTCCCCTTGTTCCCCTGGTCCTCTGGGTCCCCTGGGTCCCCTGGTCTCCTGGGGTCCTGGGTCCCCTGGTTCCCCGGGTCCTCTGGGTCCCCTGGTCTCCTGGGGTCCTGGGTCTGAGGTTTATGGAGCTTCAACCCTTTGTGTGTTTATGGAGGAACCCCTGATTCAGATGTGTTCAGTCATGAGCCAACCACTAACCCGCTTCCACCCCCAGGGCATCATCAACATTGTGTACATCGTGGGGGTGAACCCCATGGCCCAGAGCTCCTCCAGCATGATGTACAACCCCATGCTGATGATGTGTCAGAACCTGTACCAGACCAGCTACTCTCAGATGGGAGGAGTGGGCAGCTTTCCCATTTACAACCAGTACCTGTACCACTACTGCTTTGTAGATCCGCAAGAGGTAGGCCTCTTTCCTCTGCACACGTCATGTTTCAGGATTTTGTTCTAAGCCCCAATCCCGACCGTCAGCGGCCCAGACCCCTTAGCCCTGCGCGTAGGGGTAGGGTGCCCCCATTCTAGTTTGGATAGAGGGGTAGGGCCAGGTGGGAGGGGTACATGGCCTCCAAACTGAGGTTTTTCTGAGGCCCAGTCAAAACCGAGTGTTAATAGAAATCTCATAGAAAGCCTTGTGAATCATCGCTGAACTACGCTATACAAACTAAAGAAAACCACAAATGTATTTTCTTCATTAATGAAGAAAAAATAATAATGATGAACATTGTATTAAAGTAGTTTAAGATCATCTTAATGTATTAAAGAACATGCTGATGCTGATGGCCTTTCCCCATGCCTCCATTTGTCTACGACGACGTCCAGCCGCTCAGGTTAGCTGGTTAGCGCTCCGCTAGCAACAGGGGCTACAAGGCTACAGGGCTACAGAGCACTTCTGTTACCAAGGGCCTGGGAATGAAGCATCTGTTTTATAGAATGACTTGTTTAATCGATTGATAGCGTGAAATTTAAATGTTGTGAACGATTTGCGAGCGTTCATTCTTTTCTTTCTCATCAGATTAATGTCATTGTGTTAATACCACTGTTGCCATAGTAGGGAGGCAATTTGCTGATCTGCTGCTGACAACTGCAAAAGGATGGCTAAGGTCCACACAACAGAAATGACTACAGTTGAAGACGGCATTGTGTGATTTAAAAAGTCTGGCAACAAACCTGTGGCGTGTCTACGTAAACTCCACAGAAGGCTACTGCTGGCGTAGCAAGGTCTGGATGGTTGTCCCACTTCACAGGGAAGTCTGGACCACCACCACCTGTAACTATGTTCCCAGGGGCACCCGTAAAAGAAGGGTAGGAAAGTCAATAAGTGGAGGCTTGGGCCAAAAGCGCTCCCTTATCTTTGGTCAAGTGAATCATGTTCTTCAGTGCAGTTTATCTACGGTCCTGATTAACACTTTGACTGTTTGATAGCGCAGATGTTGCGTTCCATTTCCCTGGTACACTATGGTACTCTGATAATATATGAGTTATCTTTTTCTAACACCATGTTTTTGTTCTGTCCTGATTAATTGTACTACTAGAGATACATCTGAGGTGTATCAGCGTGAAGTCAGGCTTCCTCCTTAGTCGAAAACCTACCCGGAATACCCAATGTGTGATAAATGAAGAACATCTTATCAAAATCCCTGCTGATACAATGTCTTTCTTTCCCAGGGCATTGCTATGGCGTTTGGATTCCTGGTAGTCATTGCCTTGGCTGTAGCTGCCTTCTACGCATACAGAACACGGGGAAAGATCTGGCGCTACGGCAAACCCAACATCTACTGGGAGCCCCCCCCCACAGGGACCATGGCCCCCGAGGGCCAGGATGTTGAGGAATGGGTAAGAGACATTACAGCAGAACAGTAATAATGACTAACCCTAACCCTGACTTCACCTAGCAGTCACACACACGGCTGGGGGGGTTTCACCAGGAGCGCCACACTAAGCCAGTGGTGCAGCGACCGTGGTCATTGCATCATAAAAATTTCTATTAATTGTTTTGTTTAATCTTCAAGCAAATACTGGTAGGCCATTTACATTTTCAACATTTGATCACCATTATTTTCATCCTCATCGACTCTCAGGTTGCATAGGGTATAGAGATTCATGATGCCAAATGAGGTTCATTTGGACTTTGAAATGTTTTTCTTCCATTCAGTCATGAGTTCCCATGTTTATCTTTATGACCTGAAAGTCCATGAGTCTTAGTGGGCTGAAAGTCGACTCTTTCATAGTTTTTATGCATTTACAATTCAAGCATAGACCATGTACAGTACATGCCACAGCTATTATTTGAACGTACGTGTGTGTGGCCTACTACCGTATTTTCTTGTGTCAATGTCTTTGTGTGTGTGTACACCTGTCTTATTACAGTAGCTACTGATCCACACCATCATGTTCTTTATTCCATAGTCATCGGCAGCTATGCCATTAATCTTATGCAGCAGATATTACTCATAGACAGGTTTTTTTTTAAATTTTAGAGTTGGGTTATGTGTTGTTGTTGGGTTAGGGCTAGCGTTAGGTTTGGGGTTGGGGTTGGAGTTGGGGTTAGAGTTGGGTTATGTGTTGTTGGGTTAGGGTTAGGGTTGGAGTTGGGGTTGGGTCATGTGTTGTTGTCTGTGACGCTGAGTTTGAAGCATCCATTTGGCAATAGCAGCGACACAGTTTTTGACTGGACTAGCGACTCAGGGTCAGAACTACTGATTACAGCTGTGTGTGTGTGTGTCTGTGTGTGTGTGTGTCTGTGTTTGTGTGGGTGTGTCTGTGTGGGTGTGTGTGTGTGTGTGTGTGTGTGTGTGTGTGTGTGTGTGTGTGTGTGTGTGTGCGTGTGTGTGTGTGTGTTCATAGGCCCCTTCCTGGTTTCACTCTGACTGATCATTAACCAGCAGAACAGATTGTTGGCAGGCCAGTGGTTTCTAGGGAAACGCCTTGCGGTTATTTAAACATCAACAACTTAGCCAGTCATGGTGAAGTGTGAATACACCTGGGATACTGTTATTGGTCGACGTGCATTAAGCCAGCAGCACGTATAATATGAAACAGAGTGAACAATTTCTACTTTTTATCTCCCACTTGAACGAAACAACCCAGACATTATTGAGGAATCTGAAAGAAATTAAACAGCCGGCTGTGTCTCTTTGAAAACATGTCGTGCCCAAGACTACACTTGGAATAGCGCGACAAATCTCCTGGTTGTCCTTCCACAGACAACAAACACCACTACAATACCGCTGTGGGCAGAGGGATGAGGGTGTGGGGTTGGGGGGGGGCAGAGTCCTACTGCTGGGGCTCTGTGTTCACAGGGCTGGATGCACACCAGACTACCAGACAGAGGAACAGACAGCAACAACCTGGATCATGAGACACACCCAAAGTTGAATCCTTTGACCACCATCCATGTTGTGTGTAATTATGGAGCCAGACGGAGCAATGGTCTCCCAGTCGGCTTCTTCTTGAATAGTGACTCATAGTATGAGCTGAAGGTATAAGGTATGAACTGAAGGTACCAGAGCCTCCTGGGCTAACACGCTCCTGGCTTTCCCCGCCGGCCTTTCTGACTTTGTATGTTCGTGTCCACAGCGAGTTCTCCGGGTGCTCATGTCCGACACCTGATAACACTCCTGAGAACACCCCTGAGAACACTCCTGATAACACTCCTGATAACACTCCTGATAACACTCCTGATAACACTCCTGAGAACACTCCTGAGAACACTCCTGATAACACTCCTGAAAACACTCCTGAGAACACTCCTGAGAACACTCCTGAGAACACTCCTGCCGCCCAAAGCCGAGGCCCGGCACTACAACTGGAGCTGGTTCAAGGGCACGACACTGTGCCAGCCCGCTGCTCTGTGGAGGTTCATAGTGTGATGACCTTAGTGCTTTAAGTGACTACTGCTCTGAGGAGGTTCATAGAGTGATGACCTTAGTGCTTTAAGTGACTACTGCTCTGAGGAGGTTCATAGTCTGATGACCTTAGTGCTTTAAGTGACTACTGGTCTGAGGAGGTTCATAGAGTGATGACCTTTAGTGCTTTAAGTGACTACTGCTCTGAGGAGGTTCATTAGTGTGATGACCTTAGTGCTTTTAAGTGACTACTGCTCTGAGGAGGTTCATAGAGTGATGACCTTAGTGTTTTAAGTGACTACTGGTCTGAGGAGGTTCATAGTGTGTATGACCTTAGTGCTTTTAAGTGACTACTGCTCTGAGGAGGTTCATAGAGTGATGACCTTAGTGCTTTAAGTGACTACTGCTCTGAGGAGTGTTCATAGTGTGATGACCTTAGTGCTTTAAGTGACTACTGGTTCTGTGGAGGTTCATAGTGTGATGACCTTAGTGCTTTAAGTGACTACTGGTCTGAGGAGGTTCATAGTGTGATGACCTTAGTGCTTTAAGTGACTACTGGTCTGAGGAGGTTCATAGTGTGATGACCTTAGTGCTTTAAGTGACTACTGCTCTGAGGAGGTTCATAGAGTGATGACCTTACTGCATTAAGTGACTACTGGTCTGAGGAGGTTCATAGTGTGATGACCTTAGTGCTTTAAGTGACTACTGGTCTGAGGAGGTTCATAGTGTGATGACCTTAGTGCTTTAAGTGACTACTGGTCTGAGGAGGTTCATAGTGTGATGACCTTAGTGCTTTAAGTGACTACTGGTCTGAGGAGGTTCATAGTGTGATGACCTTAGTGCTTTAAGTGACTACTGCTCTGAGGAGGTTCATAGAGTGATGACCTTAGTGCTTTAAGTGACTACTGGTCTGAGGAGGTTCATAGTGTGATGACCTTAGTGCTTTAAGTGACTACTGGTCTGAGGAGGTTCATAGAGTGATGACCTTAGTGCTTTAAGTGACTACTGCTCTGAGGAGGTTCATAGTGTGATGACCTTAGTGCTTTAAGTGACTACTGGTCTGAGGAGGTTCATAGTGTGATGACCTTAGTTGTTAACATCTTCAGGAGCTCCCCTATCTAAGAGGCTGACATTCTGAGCAATGGGTTTGAATCAGGATTTGTTTGTGGCAGGCTGTTGCGGTTGTCTCTGGGCCAGCGATGACCACACACACTGCTCTCTTTCATTGCTGAGCTGTGTTGTGTCCTTGTGGTGACATCATCACGGTCGGCTCGGAGGGGGTTTCAAATTGTTGAAGAATGAAAAACAACAAACGCGTTCTACTACCAAGATGGAGCGTGAGACCCGCGCTCGTCAAAGTGCAAGGAGGTTTGCTTTGCTTTTTGTTCGCTTTTTCACACTTTTTTACCTTTCGCTGTCGGCCTTCCAGATAATTTCCCTCTCTCTAACTGCCTCTGCTCCTGTACGGATCAGCCTGTCTGGTAGAGCCCCCCCCCCCCCACCTGCCGGACTCTGCGGGGCTCAGACCCTCTGACTCCGTTTGCTGGGGCCGGGGGGCCCCCCGCCGCAGGGGCGTTGTTCACATTCTTGGGGGACTTCAACCGCGGTTCTCTCAGTGTTCTGAAAGAGAGAACTACTTCCAGCAACACGACACAAAATAACCATCTCTGTTTGTTCAGCCTGTGTTACCTAACACGGACTCACAAACGTAGCGTCAGCGCTGACGTTACAAACAAAACGTCAGCGCTGACGTTACAAACGTAACGTTAGCGGTGACGTTCACAATCCTGCAGAATGTGAACGAGGGGTCAACCCGGGGTCGGCCCGGCCAAGGGGCGCTCTCCTTTCCCCGTCTCCTTCCTCCCTGCTCACGTCACTATGGACAGGAAGCTGTCATTATGGACAGGAAGCTGTCACTATGGACAGGAAGCTGATTCTGAGGAACATGTTGGACCACAGATGAGCCATTACCTTCGCAGGAAGGACGCGTTGGTTTAGCTGTTCATAAGCATCCACGCCCTTGAGCTTCAAAAATAAAAAATAAAATATTTATTTATATAGTAGCGATAATAAATATAGTAGAAATGATCCTTGTCCCTTTTTTGGTTTTTGGCAGTTAGCATATTTGATTTATACTGATATGAATCTTGAACTTTTTGGTTGCTTGGTTATCTTATTGAAAGCACTTACTTTAAGTCACTTTGGATTATAGCGTCAGCTAAATAAATGCGATCTAATGTCACCAGAAAGATGTGCACCATTACAGGTGCAGATGAAGTTATAGGAAATAACATTGAAAAAGTACGTTGGAATTTGCTGTTTTGATTGAAAGCAATCTTATAAAATCGGATTGCCTTCTAGTTAATAGTTTAGTGTTTAATTTTAAAAGTAGTTTGCTTCTAGAATCTGCCAAATCAAGCAGGTAGTCCGTGTTTAACTTTGCAGACCAATCAAACGCCCAAATGCTCTCTCCGGGTTAGCATTCTTTCTTCTGCTATCATTTAGACATAACATTCTCATCTCCCACAAACACTGCCGCCAAAAATTAATGTAGCTCAATTCCAAGGCTTTTTGTGATGGACTTTAGAAACCTGAGAGGTGATATGTCGAACTGTTTCGTCCTGGTTTGTTGAACCGTGTTCGAGTCATTATTCTGTTAAAGAAAATAATTCCTATAAGAAGGAAATGATGGCAGGTCTGGCAGGTAATGAGTCAGTTCCTCCTCTGTAAAGACAGGGCTGCTACTGCTGCTGTTCCCCCTGACGTGGGCTGTGTGTCCCGCTGGGCTCCTGTTGCCTGCTGTTGTTGTTGTTGTGGTTGTGGTTGTAGTTTCCCCTGACGCGTGCCCTCTGTCCCGCTGGGCTCCAGGTGAACAACGTGGAGAAGAGCCAGGACGCCCCCACCCTGGTGCTCTCTGAGAAGTCTGGGGGGCAGCTCAACAACTCTGCCAACAGCGTTACATCCTACAGCCTGGACAGAGTCCTCAGACCCTCTGTGCCGACGGACGAATATGTCAATGAGTGAGTTTAACAAAAACAACACCACCAACAACACCACCTTATTACCACCAAAGGCTGAACCTTTGGTCGTACTTTCTCTCGCCAAACAGTGACAACAAACCAGCTCTTTTTGCATGAATGGGAGTAATGGTACGTGCAAGATCTGGTAGATTGTTTACGAAGGGTGGATTGGTGGGTCAGGCGTTGACTGCCTTCACCTCGGCACTAAAAGCAGTCAATGTCCATTCTGATGCCCTCGCTCCGAAAGATTCAACCAGACTTGACCTTTTGAGGACTTGTTAATATAACAGACTACACAATTATGAACACATCTGTAAGTAGTGTATAATTAACCCATAGCCATAAACACACCTCCATGAGGTGCTTTGTAACGGGTAATGCTGTGCCCCTGGATGCTTTTGTATGGCAGGATGTCCAACATACAGAATCACTCCAAACATAATGATCCACGCAGTCCAGAATAACCAAAAATATAACTTGGTCAGACAGTATTTGCAGGGATTGACTGCAGGATCTAAACATACTACTTAAAATGTTTTATGTTAATATCAACATGTCACTCTGTGACCTTGTGACCCCACTCCTTGTCCTTCACTTAACCTTGCCAGTAACTTTACTTGCAGGCTACTTTCTGTGAGCCATCCTGTATCTCTCCTGTAAAATCCCCTGGCTGTGGTGGAAATTCCTCTACAAATCCTTCCAACACACGATCTGCTTGCTCTCTGCATGTAGTCGTGGTCCCACTGCCAGAGGCCAGCCACCATTTTAATTAGAAGCAGTCTTGTGGACTTGTAGAGTCAGTATATGTGACTGTAGGTCATTGGCTCCTCCATACGAGACCAAACACTGGGTTACACTGCCAATGGTTCAGTACCGCTTTGGCTTTCTTTTAATAACCATTATAGGATACTAATCTCTCTCTCTCTCTCTCTCTCTCTCTCTCTCTCTCTCTCTCTCTCTCTCTCTCTCTCTCTCTCTCTCTCTCTCTCTCTCACTTTTGTAAAACTTTTCA
>OLKM01000485.1:125000-140000 GCA_900291075.1 Melanogrammus aeglefinus | reverse complement strand
AGCAATAAATATCTATAGTTATTGTTCATCAAGGTGGTAATGAATGCAGCTATTTCCTATGTGAAGTTATTTTCTATTTATCTTGCGGTGGTGTCTGACGCAGTGCTGTGATGTGTCCAGTAGGAGGTGCTCCAGGACCCTCTGTTAGAAGGGACTTGTGCTCATGTTTGGAAACAAGCCTTGTCGTGATGGGTCCATGCAACACGTATTCAGCTTTCTCTTGCCTTTTTTTCCTGTTCAGCATTTCAAGTATGTTCGGTCCTCTTTGGGTGAACACTTTTGGACCTTCACCGAAGCAACAAAAGACAAAGTAGAAGAGAAGGCCTTGTGAAATCCCCTTTCTTAAATGATTTAGAAAGCCTGTTCAGAATCTCTAGGATGTATGTTTGCAGTTTGTGTTAAGGTGTCTGCATTTATCAGTACCATCGTTATGTATAATGATATACAGAGGATGGCCTGCAATGATTTGTTTATTCTGTAAAGAAGCATTGTAGTCCATTATCACCATTGGATGATACCAGCGGCAGACAAATCGACAAATTTAGCTGGAAGATACAAATCCTCAGTTATTCGACGACAGTAAACCACAGAAAATATTTTATCTTGACGGCTCTTAAGTCACAAAACTGTTTGTTGCAGATTAAATGTCGGATTTGTCAAAGTGATTATCTCCTATATGTGAGGTGGTGATGGAGGCTGCTGAAGAAGACTGGACCTATTGCTGGGTGGACTTCAGGTTGGTCAGGTGGTGGTAGCTGCTGTTTTTATCATAATCGTGTTCCCTCCACCTGAAGCTTTCATCTACTTTGAGCTAAAACACAAAAAAAGAAGGTGATATGATATGATATTTCATATATTTATGATATGACAAAAAAAAATCTTCTCTTTCCAATTGCTGATCAAATATCCGGATTCCCTCCTAGTTGTCTGCTTCCTACATGTTCAACATGTATTACTTGTTGAACAAAGAAACTTGCTATGAATATGCCACGGTGAATTGAATATCCCGGACATGAAAGTAATCCTTATTAGTTACCTGTAATTCAATTCCTTATTCAATATCCAGAAAGAACCAAAAATGTCCATTTAATACATTCCGATTAAAAGTAAGGCTCAAACCAAGATAAGGGTTTTTTTATACATAAACTGGTCTACTTTTAACTACTAAACACATTTTTCATTAGAGCAGCTACTACCGGTAATGCTGGCGCCTATGAATGGTTCCAACCACACTCTGCACTGATAAAGCTCAATGAACATTCAATTCAAGGTCCCTTTTGGAAAATACCGTTTAATAAGACCTTAGTTATAGATATTAAGTCATGTTTTCTTGAATCGATTCACCAAAGCGTATTATACAAAGCAATTGAAAAATTAATCAAAAATATTAATTAATTACAATGAATTGATTCTTTCATTATTTATGACGCTTGTGCATTTTCTTTATTTCTAGCAATGTAAAAATAACCAGCACAAATATGTCAACAAAACTTTGTTTAAAAGTAATACTACACAGTCAAATACACATCAATACAAATTACAACAAACCCACCAAGTGATTCCAGGGCAATTGCAATATTATAAATCATGGCCATATATATTTTTCTTGAATTGTGACAAGGGATATAAAGTCCAGTGCACAAAATGTTTTTTTTCATTCTTCCCCACAATCATACGCTTTCAAGTAGAGCATTTTGGCAGATGATACAATTGTCAGCAGTCCAACGTGGTTGGCCTTGTGATATTAATGACCAAGGTTCCACCAAGGAACATGCAACCTTTAGACCATGAAGGTGAGAGGACCACAGTCATGATAGCCTGGGCCGAGCAGTGCTTCAGCAGTCAACTCGGCTCCAAAGATTACCAACGTCAAGTGCAACTGCTTTCAGAGCAGTGTTTTGGCGACCTGTCTATTGCAGGATGTGTATAAAATCTTTTGGTATTCTCCAACAAACCCAACAAAAGTGTGAGGCTTTCAAGCTATTTGCCAATGTGTTCATGGAGTTTCTATCTTGAGTGCCAAAGCTCAAAGAAACTGATCCTACACAGACTGATTATCACTGATGGAGTTGTGTGATGAAGTTGATGATCCCTTTTTATGGTAATCGACAAGCACATGAACATTTCACCATACAATCTTTGTCTCTGTGGATATAAAACATGAGGTAATCATAAGAACAGGAGTAGCATTCATCTGAGGTGAACGGGTTGACACCCAGGGTGTGTGTGTTTTCCACTATCATGTTATCTATTCTTATTGCGAAAAATTATCCTTAGTCTGGGGAATTTTGTTTGTTGCTGATCTGCCTGCACAAACCCAGTATTTGGTAACAAGGCATGTTGGCCAATCTAACATTGGCTACGATCAACGGAAAACTCCCCAGCTGTAAAAATACAACACCCTCTGTGCTATCAGTGTCATCATACAAAAACAAACGATAAGCAGACAGGGAAACACAGAGCCTGGGCTCAGAGCAGGATCAGGTCCAGGGGCTGAGAAGATCGTAGAGGTAGTAATGTCGTTTCCTTGAAGTCCTTCTGCTTCAACTCAGATAGAGATCAGAGAGCCGGGGTTAAGGGTCAGATCACAACAAAAGGAGAAGTGCTGTATCGTGCGCCTTCCTGTTCTTACCCTCCACAGACCGGAGCTGAACATGTCCAGTTAATATCTGAGGGGCAGAGGAACTAAGACAGACCTTGAGATGACGGAAGGTAACGCCAAGAGACTGGACCCCTGGAACAAGCACCAAAACAAACAAGCCCTGCCCTTGATTTATTTTGGACTATTTGCTGTTATTTTGCTTTCCATCGCTCCTCCATCCCTGCTTCTGTTACGCTATTTTAGGTGGGGGGGGGGGGGGGCGGGGTTGTGGTGGTGGTGGTGCTGCGTGGAGTGGTGGTGGTGGTGGTGGGGGGAGGTGGTGGCAGAGTGGTGGTTGGTGGTGGGGGAGGTGGTGCTGGTGGAGGTGGTGTGGGGAGATGTGGGGTGGTGCAGGGTGGGGTGGGCAGTGGTGGAGGGGACGGGGGTGGTGGTGGTGGTGGTGGCGGTGGTGGAGGGGACGGGGTGGAGGCTGATGATCACTGACCCGGCACATAAGGCCAGCTGATGGAGCTGCCTGACAGCTGCATGTCCCTGATGAGCGTCTCGATGGGGGTCTTCCCGACCAGACGCATGAAGAAGAGCTGTGAGATGAGGCCGGCGGGCACGGCGCGCAGCGCGGGCAGCCGCAGCAGCAGGCGGCCGAAGCGCTGCGGCTGCCCGGGGTACTGCGAGCGCTCGTACTCGCTCAGCGCCACCGTGACCTTCTCCTGCAGCGCCTCCACCTGGGCGGAGTCCGTCAGCCCGCACGCGTCTGCCGGATGAGAGACACACCTCCGTCACTTCACCATGTTTTATCCACTAACCCTAACCCTAACCCATGTTTTATCCAATAACCATAACCCATGTTTTATCCACTAACCCTAACCCTAACCCATGTTTTATCCACTAACAGTACCACTATGCTTTATCTCAGGTCCACATTGGGGAACCATCGCCTGCATGCGTTATGCGATATGCATCCATTCACATTCTTTGTATTTCAATTCAATACCATTTCATTTGGATTTGCCTTTATCCCAGTTATCCCATGTTACAGTCTGGAAGTTTCACAGGCCCCATGTTATGGTCTACCCTAACCCTGAGCCCTCTAAAGGAGAGACACGTTGTTCACACACTTCATGCGTACCAGTTAAACTTTCTTTTTGTTTTTTATTCCTTTTAACTTCCACGAGGGATTTCAGCAATATCATGTTTTAGAAGTTCATCCTTTTTATAAGGACAATGGCCGGAAGGACAAAGGGTGGCATTTAATTGCAGTAGTTTTGGGAGTGGGAGGTGAGTACATTAGGTTTAGGATTTTCGCGTGATCTCGCGTGAATACGGCTGTCCGGTGGAAATGCACGCAGGGCAGAAGTCGCAGCCGTTCTGCGACTCAGCCTTGCCGCAGCCGTAACGCGTCCGGTGGGATCCCGGTGTAAGTGGTTCATTAGTCCCAGTAAGAGGTCCATTGGTCCCAGTAAGAGGTCCATTGGTCCCAGTAAGAGGTCCATTGGTCCCAGTAAGATGTCCATTAGTCCCAGTAAGAGGTCCATTGGTCCCAGTGTTCCACTGGGAGGGCTAGGGTTAGGGTTAGGGTTAGGCTCACCTGGGGTGAAGAGGGTTGGGGTTACTGGGTTAGGGTTAGGCTCACCTGGGTTGAAGAGGGTTGGGGTTACTGGGTTAGGGTTAGGCTCACCTGGGGTGAAGAGGGCTATGGCCTTGAGGCAGCTGTACTCGGCCGAGTCCACCTGCAGGCGGCTCAGCTTGTCCACCTGCTCCTGGAACACGCGCACCTGGTCCATGAAGGTCACCACTCGCTCAGCGGACATGGGCGAGGAGTGGAAGCCGGCGGCGGCCAGCAGGGGGGCCATGTGGAGAGGCAGCGCCGACTGGGCCGCGTTCAGGATGAACAGCTCACTCCAGCTCAGACGCAAGAGCGCCACCTGGGGGTCACAGTGAGGCCAGCAGGTCAGGAGACGAACCTGAGACGACAGGAGTAATTCTATATTCCGAATGTAGTTTGTATTGTATTCATCTGTTTTACATTTTACATTTTTGTAATTATTAATTGCAACTTCATGTTTGATACCGCACTGCATTATTGAGCCTGGCCGAGGATGAGTGACTGTCAGGAGGCCTGAGGGCCGAAGGGTAGCATTGCCGGTCCTAGACATACTATAATATATCGGCCTATCAGTGCTGAGCTCAGGAAAGCCAGGCCTACGCAATTAGAAAAACATTAAAGTAGAATGGAATAACTTTTAGGAGTACATCCTCAGGTAAACAGAAAGCACTCTTAGCGTTAGGGTTAGGGTTAGGAGCCCTACATGGACCCCTGTTGATGAGCCAACAGAAACAGAGTGGCCCCTGACCTGCTCGGAGACGGGCAGCTCGGGGAAGTAGGGGATGTTCCGGGCCCACTCGATGGTGCTGAACAGCAGCCGGGCGGCCAGCTCACAGATGTTGTCGATGCCCATGACGGAGGCCCCGCTGGGGGCGGCCTGCGTCTGGCTGTAGGGGGCACCGTAGCGGCTACTGGGGTACGGCTCGGCCCGGAGCAGCAGGGAGATGAGCTCTGAGACCGGCTGGCCGTTGAAGTAGTCGCCCCCGATGTGTCCGGGGCCCCCCACGGCCCCCCCCACAGCGGTGGGACTGATGCCCGGGTGGGCGGGGGGGATGCGGCCGCGCTGGACAGCTGGAGGAGACGGGGGGGGGGGGGGGGGGTGGGTGGGGTAGGATGGAGAAGGTCATGTAAACCGTGACCTCTGCTGATGGTCTGACGGGCGGAGAAGGTTAAATGTCTCTAAAGTAATGGTTTACAAAGTCATACAGACAACTCAGAAGTGCCAGTAGGTATGAAGCCACACACACCTCATTAAAGTCAACCGCATGGATACGCTGCTAAATGATTAGCATGATACTTATGTATTTTGCTAATATTAACAACATCAAATTGTAATGCTTGGATAAGCAATAATAAGTGTGGAAGGTGGATATTGGGACTTTGGGGATTTAAAGGGCGGTGTAATATGTGGAAGACTCTACAGGGGGAATTATTGATCTGTTATCTGCTATATACCCCCCTCCCCCCCCACCAGGCAGGTGTTTAGATTGCCAACTGTGGACCAGAGGCTGCTGCTTTACATATCACGTGTCAGTGTGTGACCTTTAGTGGGTTTCGGCGGTTGTTTAGACATTTGTAGGGGATTTGGCAACTGGCTCCAATGCAGTCGATGACAACTGCTCCAGGTTTGAGCCAGAGCTGGAGAGGCTTGGTTGGTGCATCCTGTAATTACCGGGTTACCGGGCTTAACTAACAGCCTAGTAACCAACTAACAGCCTATAACCCTACTAGTAACCCTACTAAGCTGTTTCAGCAACAAAAGGGCCTCCCTGACAAGGGCATTATGACCACACATCGGTTTTAGCTTTGGTTAGATATGTGTCATTATGAACAATCTCAAATTTAGTACTATGACCTTTATTTCTTTTTTGCTACAAACAAAACAGCGTGTCTTCCACCATACAGCCACCATACACCTAACAGACTCCCAGGCAGGTGTTTCCATGGATGGTAAACACATCCCAGAGCAGCTGCCAAGGGTATTTGGAAATGGAATGTCAGTGGTGTAGTAGAATTGTGTGTCTCTGCGTGTGTGTGTAGCCTGCCTGCGTGTGTGTGTGTGTGTGTGTGTGTGTGTGTGTGTGTGTGTGTGTGTGTGTGTGTGTGTGTGTGTGTGTGTGTGTGTGTGTGTGTGTGTGTGTGTGTGTGTGTGTGTGTGTGTGTGTGTGCAACAAGTAGGGCAATGTCATGTGACTGTTGGTAACTGGCTTGTTTCGGTGTCGAAGGTCAAGTTGGGAACAGCACTGTACATGTAGTGTAATTCAATGTTGATATTCAATGTTGTTCATCAACCCACTTTCTATGGGCCAGGATTAAAAGAACAATGCAGATATTATGACAGATACCTTCTTTGCGCATGCCAACACGAAAGCATTTCTTTAGCCGACAGAATTGGCACTGGTTTCGGTGATGTTGGTCTATTTGGCAGTCTCTGTTTGACCTGCGCAGGAAGAGAGAACTGCTTTGAGATAGAGAACAAAGGATCTACTATTAGTGGCTTTTATGAAAGTCACCGGATGACCTCATTGTTGTAGAATCTTAAAGGGGCTCTCAGCCTCAGACCACAATAAAATGAAATGATAAAAGTTCAGTCTCTGTTTGCTCAAGCCTGCCAGTCTCTCCCGCTCTCTCCCGCTCTCTCTCTCTCTCTCTCTCTCTCTCTCTCTCTCTCTCTCTCTCTCTCTCTCTCTCTCTCTCTCTCTCTCTCTCTCTCTCTCTCTCTCTCTCTCTCTCTCTCTCTCTCTCTCTCTCTCTCTCTCTCTCTCGCTCTCGCTCTCGCTCTCGCTCTGTCTCTCTCCCCCTCCCCCCTCTCTCTGTCTCTCTCCCCTCTCCCCCCCTCTCGTCTCTCCCCTCCCCCCTCTCTCTCTGACCCCTATGATGAGTGACCTGTGTGAGCCAGTGTAGCTGAACAACTATCACGGCGGTGACCATTGTAAATCATCAGCTGTGCCGCCCTTGTTGCCATTTACAGTGCGAGAGGCGGTCTTGGGAAAGAGAGCCAGTGTGTTTCAGCAGAGAGGCCTGCTCTTCACATGACTGTAAAGACGCATTCCGTCTGGGGGGGAAGCAACCGGCTCTTAAAGGAACACCTATGTGGTTGTTTATGTAAGGACAGCAAATCAAGGTGGAATATTATGCTGCCTGTCAGGAATATAATAAGCATGTTGACCTACAAGGCAAAAGAGCATTTCATGGTAGAGCTTCAGGCCCTTCAGTAATCCTTTATCTCTCTCTCTCTCTCTCTCTCTCTCTCTCTCTCTCTCTCTCTCTCTCTCTCTCTCTCTCTCTCTCTCTCTCTCTCTCTCTCTCTCTCTCTGTCTCTCTCTCTCTCTGTCTCTGTCTTTCTCTTTCTCCCTCTCTTTCCCTCTCTTTCTCTCTCTCTCTCTCTCTCTCTCTCTCTCTCTCTCTCTCTCTCTCTCTCTCTCTCTCTCTCTCTCTCTCTCTCTCTCTCTCTCTCTCTGTCTCTCTCTGTCTCTCTCTCTCTCTCTCTCTCTCTCTCTCTCTCTCTCTCTCCCTTTCTCCCAAGGCGTATTATTTGTCACATCCAAGGTTGCAGCATATTAAAACAGAGGCCATTACACGTGGAAAATGTTATTACCTCGTATTTACCAAATCGAAAAACATTAGAAAATAATCTCTGTGTGTATATTTATGCATATACAAATATACCGGTGTTTAAATACCAATAAAAAGAACCAACAAAGACGTTGTTGAATAAATGATCACAAAAAATGCACTTTACATTTCTCACTATCTACGCTGAGGATTAAGGATTAATAGGTAAGACTGACTTCTACCCATCCAGTAAACATTACTGTATTAAGTCCTCTACTTCCCCGTCCTGTAAACATTACTGTATTAAGTCCTCTACTTCCCTGTCCTGTAAACATTACTGTATTAAGTCCTCTACTTCCCTGTCCTGTAAACATTACTGTATTAAGTCCTCTACTTCCCTTGTCCTGTAGACATTACTGTATTAAGTCCTCTCTACTTCCCTGTCCTGTAAACATTTACTGTATTAAGTCCTCTCTACTTCCCTGTCCTGTAAACATTACTGTATTAAGTCCTCTACTTCCCTGTCCTGTAAACATTACTGTATTAAGTCCTCTACTTCCCTGTCCTGTAAACATTACTGTATTAAGTCCTCTACTTCCCTGTCCTGTAAACATTACTGTATTAAGTCCTCTACTTCCCTGTCCTGTAAACATTACTGTATTAAGTCCTCTACTTCCCTGTCCTGTAAACATTACTGTATTAAGTCCTCTACTTCCCTGTCCTGTATACATTACTGTATTAAGTCCTCTACTTCCCCGTCCTGTAAACATTACTGTATTAAGTCCTCTACTCTTACCTGCAGGAGTAGCTGAGGTTCCTCCGAATGCTCCTCTTGAAGAAGCTCTTGCAGCCCTCACACGTGAACACACCATAGTGCTTGCCGCTGGACTTGTCGCCGCACACCACGCAGTCCACCACGCACGCCCGGTCCTCGTCCGCCACCTCGGCGTCGCTGCCGCCGGCCCGCGGCGAGCCGCCCTCCTCGTCCCGCTTCAGAAACAGCTTCCCCCCACCCCCGCCGAGTCCGTTGGTGTCCCCGTTGGGCTCGCCCCATCCCCCGCTCACCATGGCCATGTTACCGCGAGGCAGAGCCCCGTCAAACATATGACGCACCCTTCAAGTGGTCCGCTGCAGGACAGTCCTCTGCTACTGCATGGGGGAGAACGCTAGGACTCCAGGATCACAGCAGCGTGCCCCCCCTCCTCGAGGAGAAAGTTGGATAACAAAGAACCCAAGTTGAAGAACTAGTCCGAGAGTCCCTCGAGGGGGTTGACCTCTACCCCCGTGCTATATGACCTGGAGGTCCTTCAGAGGACTTGGGGCTTTCTCTCCACTTCTCGGTTCCACTTCTTCTTGTCTTGACCTCAGAGTAATGGCTCCTGAGGTTTGAGAGAAAAAAGAGGGGGGAGAAGAAGTTAGACACAAGTGGAGTGGTTCAAAGTTCACGGCAGAGAAAAGGGTGCAGCCTGCCCTCTCACAGGAAACACTAAATGACTTCTCATTGCCCTCCCTCCCTCCCTTGCTCTCTTGCTTTTCTCCTCGATGACGAAAAATACCTAATCTTACCCTAATCCCCACCAAGAAGGGGGGGACTTAAACTCTCCTGCTCTAACTGGAAGAATCTCAGACTGTTCTTTGCGCGATCTCTATCTCTCTCGCGCGCTCTTTCTCTTTCCCTCTCTCTCTCGCTCTCTTGCTGTCTCTTTCAGCACATTACTTTCTCAGAAAAGGCGAGAGGAGGGGGGGGGGGGGGCACTAGCCTCCTTCAGGCAGGGTTAAACTGCCCTGCCCTCTTCCCTTAAACGAGTCCGACCTGTTCCTGCTGCGTTGAGTTATCTGCTGATCTCACGGTTCAAGATCATCTCACTGAGGCTGTGCAAGAGGAAGAACTTTATTTTTCCTCCCAGCTATATAAAAAAGTATTTTGATATCCTTTCTACAGTTTAACTTGTTGGCTGTGGCGTGGAGGAGCAGCTTTGTAGCGTACTGGTAAACCTGTCCAGGGAGTTCTCCCAGGCTTGGTATGAATTCATGCAAGTCCTCTTCCTCTCTCTGAACAGTCTTTGGAGCTCAAGGTTCATCCAACGAGTCCTGCGGTGTCCTTGGCCCTGTTGAGTCCTCTGCTCCGAGTTCCTCTGGCTCTTCTGCCACAACGTGTGCGAGGTTTCCAGAGCTCTTCAGACCCCGTCTCTGTACGATATAGGGTTAGGGCTGGTTCTCCTCTTGTTTTGTAAGTGCGGCTCCGCGTGCCGGGCGGGGTGTACTGTTGCACTCTCCCGCCCGTCCCTTTCTCCTCCGGAGCTTCGCGGCCCCAGCAGGAATAAATTAGGCAAAACAAGCACCGGCAAAATAATCCAGAGCCAGACCCCAGTGTGCAGCCCAGACCGCCCTACTGCCCCCTCTGCTCCTACTGCCCCTCTCTGCTCCTACTGCCCCGCTCTGCTCCTACTGCCCCCCTCTGCTCCTACTGCCCCTCTCTGCTCCTACTGCCCCTCTCTGCTCCTACTGCCCCTCTCTGCTCCTACTGCCCCTCTCTGCTCCTACTGCCCCTCTGCTCTACTGCCCCTCTCTGCTCCTACTGCCCCTCTGCTCCTACTGCCTCCTTCTGCTCCTACTGCCCCTCTCTGCTCCTACTGGCCCCGCTCTGCTCCTACTGCCCCTCTCTGCTCCTACTGCCCTCTCTGCTCCTACTGCCCTCGCTCTGCTCTACTGCCCCTCTCTGCTCCTACTGCCCCGCTCTGCTCCTACTGGCCCTCTCTGCTCCTACTGCCCCGTCTCTGCTCCTACTGCCCCCTCTCTGCTCCCTACTGCCCCGCCTCTGCTCCTACTGCCCCGCTCTGCTCCTACGCCCTCTCTGCTCCTACTGCCCTCTCTGCTCCTACTGCCCCTCTTCTGCTCCTACTGCCCCTCTCTGCTCCTACTGCCCTCTCTCTGCTCCTACTGCCCCGCTCTGCTCCTACTGCCCGCCCCGCTCTGCTCCTACTGCCCCTCTCTGCTCCTACTGCCCTGCTCTGCTCCTACTGCCCCGCTCTGCTCCTACTGCCCCTCTCTCCTGCTCCTACTGCCCCCTCTCTGCTCCTACTGCCCTCTGCTCTACGCTCTCTCTGCTCCTACTGCCCGTTCTGCTCCTACTGCCCTCTCTGCTCCTACTGCCCCCTCTCTCCTCTGCTCTCTTGCTACTGCCCCCCTCTCTGCTCCTACTGCCCCTCTCTGCTCCTACTGCCCCTCTCTGCTCCTACTGCCCCCTCTGCTCCTACTGCCCCTCTCTGCTCCTACTGCCCCTCTCTGCTCCTACTGCCCCTCTCTGCTCCTACTGCCCCTCTCTGCTCCTACTGCCCCTCTCTGCTCCTACTGCCCCTCTCTGCTCCTACTGCCCCCCTCTGCTCCTACTGCCCCTCTCTGCTCCTACTGCCCCTCTCTGCTCCTACTGCCCCTCTCTGCTCCTACTGCCCCTCTCTGCTCCTACTGCCCCTCTCTGCTCCTACTGCCCCTCTCTGCTCCTACTGCCCCTCTCTGCTCCTACTGCCCCTCTCTGCTCCTACTGCCCCTCTCTGCTCCTACTGCCCCGCTCTCCCCTCTCCTCTCTCCTCTTTCCTCTGTCCCCTCTCCTCTCTCCTCTCTCCTCTGTCCTGTCTCCTCTATCTTCTCTCCTCTCTCCTCTGTCCTCTGTCCCCTCTCCTCTGTCCCCTCTCCTCTCTCCTCTGTCCTGTCTCCTCTATCTTCTCTCCTCTCTCCTCTGTCCTCTCTCCTCTGTCCCCTCTCCTCTCTCCTCTGTCCTGTCTCCTCAGTCCTCTCTCCTCTGTCCTAGCCTGGAGAGAGTGAGCTTGTGTCTGTGTGCTCAGGGATTGGACACTGCTATTCAAGCCCTGTGGTTGCCATGGCACTGGCTGCCTTATGAGGCCAGTGGAGTCAAAGAGCACAGAGGGGGCTGAAGCCACACACATGCACACACACACACACAGAAAAAAATCCTCACTGACTGTTTACTACCTCTGTAAGCCCTGACCCCAGGCCAGCCGGGGTGTGCAGGGAGTTACTCCAACACAGCCCAACACAAAACAGGGGACCCTCAGGCCAGTACACCAAGCCCAGGGAAGGGCTCCTTCTGCCACCTCTGTCCTCCTCTCTGTCCTCGTCTCTGTCCTCCTGTCTGTCCTCCTCTCTGTCCTCCTGTCTGTCCTCCTCTCTGTCCTCCTGTCTGTCCTCCTCTCTGTCCTCCTGTCTGTCCTCCTCTCTGTCCTCCTCTCTGTCCTCCTGTCTGTCCTCCTCTATGTCCTCCTCTCTGTCCTCCTGTCTGTCCTCCTCTCTGTCCTCCTGTCTGTCCTCCTCTCTGTCCTCCTGCTCTGTCCTCCTGCTCTGTCCTCCTCCCTGTCCTCCTGTCTGTCCTCCTCTCTGTCCTCCTGTGTCTGTCCCTCCTGTCTGTCCTCTCTCTCTGTCCTCCTCTCTGTCCTCCTGTCTTGTCCTTCCTGTCTATCCTCCTCTATGGTCCTCCTCTCTGTCTCTCCTGTCTGTCTCCTCTCTCCTCTCCTGTCTGTCTCCTCTCTCCTCTCCTGTCTGTCTCCTCTCTGTCCTCCTGTCTGTCCTCCTGTCTGTCCTCCTCTCTGTCCTCCTCTCTGTCCTCCTGTCTGTCCTCCTGTCTGTCCTCCTCTCTGTCCTCCTCTCTGTCCTCCTGTCTGTCCTCCTCTCTGTCCTCCTGTCTGTCCTCCTCTCTGTCCTCCTCTCTGTCCTCCTCTCTGTCCTCCTGTCTGTCCTCCTCTCTGTCCTCCTGTCTGTCCTCCTCTCTGTCCTCCTGTCTGTCCTCCTCTCTGTCCTCCTCTCTGTCCTCCTCTCTGTCCTCCTCCCTGTCCTCCTCCCTGTTCTCTTTGTCCTCTATGTCCTCCTCTCTGTCCTGCTGTTGTTGTTGTTGTTGTTGTTGTTGTTGTTGTTGTTGTTGTTGTTGTTGTTGTTGTGGTTGTGGTTGTTGTTGTTGTGGTTGTCGTTGTGGTTGCGGTTGTTGCAGTTGTTGGGATTGTTGTGGTTGTACTTATTTTACACCACTGCCCTGGTCAGGGTTAGGGTCTGGGTTAGGGTCTGGTTTTGGGTCTGGTTTTGGGTCTTTGTCTAGGGGGTCTGGGTTAGCGTCTGGGTTAGGGTCTGGGTTAGGGTCTGGTTTTGGGTCTTTGTCTAGGGGGTCTGGGTTAGGGTCAGGTTTAGGGTCTGGGTTAGGGTCTGGTTTTGGGTCTTTGTCTAGGGGGTCTGGGTTAGGGTCAGGTTTAGGGTCTGGGTTAGGGTCTGGTTTTGGGTCTTTGTCTAGGGGGTCTGGGTTAGGGTCTGGGTTAGGATCTGGGTTAGGGTCTGGGTTAGGGTCTTTGTCTAGGGGGTCTGGGTTAGCGTATGGGTTAGGGTCTGGGCTAGGGTCAGGTTTAGGGTCTGGGTTAGGGTCTGGTTTTGGGTCTTTGTCTAGGGGGTCTGGGTTAGCGTCTGGGTTAGGGTCTGGGCTAGGGTCAGGTTTAGGGTCTGGGTTAGGGTCTGGTTTTGGGTCTTTGTCTAGGGGTCTGGGTTAGGGTCTGGGCTAGGGTCTGGGTTATGGTCTGGGCTAGGGTCTTTGTCTAGGGGGTCTGGGTTAGCGTCTGGGTTAGGGTCTGGGCTAGGGTCTGGGTTAGGGTCTGGTTTTGGGTCTTTGTCTAGGGGGTCTGGGTTAGGGTCTGGGTTAGGGTCTGGTTTTGGGTCTTTGTCTAGGGGGTCTGGGTTAGGGTCTGGGTTAGGGTCTGGGTTAGGGTCTGGTTTTGGGTCTTTGTCTAGGGGGTCTGGGTTAGGGTCTGGGTTAGGGTCTGGGCTAGGGTCTGGGTTAGGGTCTGGTTTTGGGTCTTTGTCTAGGGGGTCTGGGTTAGGGTCTGGGTTAGGGTCTGGCTCAATGCTCTAGGCTAAGGCTGACATATCCTGGATTCTCAGCCATTCGCAAAAAGTGACAAATCCCAGATAGCCTCAACAAAAGTTATGCAAAACACGGCGTAACTAAGACCTAAAACAACAGCTCTGTTTATGTTGCTGCCTCGACCCTCAGTCGTCATGTGAACGGCATCTTGAACATTTATTGACAAAAACTAACTGACAATCTGAGCCCACAGCAGAGTATTCAAATAGCCTCCAGATTGCACAGTAAAGAATCCCACAGAGAACGTATTGAAGGCGTCCTCAAAGCGCTGTGTGTCCTGAACCTGTCGCTGGTCACATGCTCCACAGACAGGGAGGAACAAACTCTGTGACCCGTAAGAAACCAAAGGACACTTCCCTTGCTAGCGTTTGGAAGTATTGCTAAATACCATGTGCACTTATCATTCTAAATCAATAATAACTTACATATTATAAAAATATCATATACACAATAGAAAAAATCGATCTAATTGTATATACATAAAGACGTATGACATACTACATATGTCTCTTCTTCTTCAATGCTTTCATTCATGTCAACAGACCTACCTGCTTAGTGGACCTGAGGTCACGTCTCCGATGACCTGTGTCTGTCCCAGCGGGACTTCTTGTGCCTGGACAGCCCTTTTGTTTGGGCTTTGTCAGTGGCTAAGCTGTTGTAAGTGAATCAGTTCTCTCCATGTATGTGTATTAGGGGGGGGGGGGGGGGGTGTAAGGATGCCTAAGAACGACTTGGAATAGCAACCTTTGTGACAGTAAGCATCAAGTCACTGGCTTGAGCTTCTAATACATTTTTGTTTAATGTGTTCAATCAAAGGGAATGCCAGCTCAAATCATAATGCATGGAGGGAGACATAAGTACAGCTGGGACAAACACAGGTTGCTTTTAAAGGTGTGGCTCCAATACATTTTTATCAAAATATCTAACACCATCATTGAGTAACAACTGGGAAATAAGTGAATAAAAATAAGTTTTAATAAGTCAGTACAGTTTATAGGCCTACGACAGTATAAACTAGGGTCTGCTTCTACTGAACGTAAATACATGAATTGTACCTAGATGCACATAGTGCTTATGCTTACCTTGTTAAAAGCGGAGTTGACGAATGATGCGTCTTACCTTATGTATGTCGCTCTTTTATGAGAACTCGTCTGTCCTATTTCAGAGGTTATGGGAGCCTTCCACTGTGTTTGCAATGCTACAGCGCTATGTTATAGATATATGCATGTGATATAGCAGCACATGCGCACATAAGTAAAACGTTGGTGTGTGTTTGTGTGTGTGAGTGTGTGTGTGTGTGTGTGTGTGTGTGTGTGTGTGTGTGTG
>OLKM01000485.1:65000-120000 GCA_900291075.1 Melanogrammus aeglefinus | reverse complement strand
TTGCTTTTTTTGGTTAAAATTGGTAACTGCTCGGCATATGCGTGCATTAGAATTTCTATTTCCGTGGGGGAAAAGTAAGCGGATCTACGGTTTTGGTCCATGTTTGATCATGTTATCAGAGATCCATTGATGATGGCTCTTTAAAGTCAACAGGCACGCCCCCAACCCAGCGTGAACACACTCAGAGTTGATAGAACCAACGCTGATCCCCTGTTCTGAAACCGAAAACCCAGAGTTGCTTTTGAACCCTGAACTCTGAGTCAACCAACTCAGAGCGCAGGATTAACCTCAGAGTATGTTAAACCAGCTACCTGAAACAGGCCTCTGCTGGAGGTCTGAAGACAACAGGCAGACACTTTATTTACCTTCTGTGTTTGACTTCATAATCCGATTGGTCCATTAGCAGGAAACAAACCGAGGGTGTAACACGAGCGAGTTATCAGTGAAGATATCAGTCTTTACACAAAGCGTTCATTCAGAGGCTGTTTAGTCAAGGTTAACCTTGTATATATATATATTAACATTTATGTATACACATATATCTATATATACACACATATATGTAATATATATTAATATATATACACATATATTTATATGTATAATATATATATAAGAATCTATACACACACATATATAATAATATATACACATATACATATATATATATAATATATATAAATAAATAAATACACACACATAGATCTATATATATATATATATGAATCTATACACACATATATACGTATATAGATTACAGAAGAAAGAGCAGAGTGAATGGGGCCCCTAGAGGAGCTGATGACCTTCAAGTCCAGCTCTCAACCGCCTCAAGATGTAGCGCTGTCAGGGGCCAAACAGGGCCTAAACCCAGGGGCCAAACAGGGCCTAAACCCAGGGGCCAAACAGGGCCTAAACCCAGGGGCCAAACAGGGCCTAAACCCAGGGGCCAAACAGGGCCTAAACCCAGGGGCCAAACAGGGCCTAAACCCAGGGGCCAAACAGGGCCTAAACCCAGGGGCCAAACAGGGCCTAAACCCAGGGGCCAAACAGGGCCTGAACCCAGGGGCCAAACATGGCCTGAACCCCAAACAGGGCCTAAACCCAGGGGCCAAACAGGGCCTAAACCCAGGGGCCAAACAGGGCCTAAACCCAGGGGCCAAACAGGGCCTAAACCCAGGGGCCAAACAGGGCCTAAACCCAGGGGCTACACACAGAGGCTACACACAGGGGCTACACACAGGGGCTACACACACCCGCTGCCCTGACCTTCTGACCTCCTGACCCCCTGAACGCCGGCCGCTGGGGGGGGAGAGACAGTCTGAGGATGGATTTACCCAAGCTAGACAAACTATCAAAGAACCATGAGTGCAAGCTGTCAACCCTTATATGGCTCTGTGTGTCTGTGTGTGTGCGCGCACGTGTGTGTGTGTGTGTGTGTGTGTGTGTGCTTGTGTGTGTATGTCCGTGTGCGTTTGTGTCCAACCCAGCAAGGGTGCACAGACCAGACAAACTGACACTCTTTTTGTTTTTCTTTTTGTTTGTCTAATTTACTTTACTTTCACCTTTAGGCGGAAAGACCTGATCCTCAAACAAAACAATACCAACATCACATCCCTTAGCCATTGAAGAGATATAACACAGGTTCTAATGTCCCTTAAGGTGTGGGGTTATGATGTAACACAGGTACGTTCCAGTGTCCGTTAAGGTGTTGGGGTTAGGGTATAACACTGGGCCGTTCTAATAAAGGTTGAAGGTGTTGGGGTTCGGGTATAACACTGGGCCGTTCTAATAAAGGTTGAAGGTGTTGGCTACGGTCACAGAGCCGTCTCTTCCCGCCTTCCTTCCAGGGCGTCCACGGTGGCCTTCAGGCCGGCTATCTGACTCTGGTGGCTCTGGGACATGGCTGCCACCTTCTGCTCCAGCCTCCATACCTGCTGCTGGTACCTCCTCCGGCTGCTCCTGGGAGCGCTCGCTGCTTTCCTAAAATACAATCGATTTACTCATCAGATACCAGATATAACTCGTCAGGAAACACAATGCAGAGAAAAGCCGAAGCTATAACTTATAGTTAAGCCTTAGCTAGGGGGCTAGGGTTATGGTTAAGCCTTTGCTATAGGGCTAGGGTTATAGTTAAGGGTTAGCTATGGGGCTATAGTTATAGTTAAGGGTTAGCTATGGGGCTATAGTTATAGTTAAGGGTTAGCTATGGGGCTATAGTTATAGTTAAGGGTTAGCTATGGGGCTATAGTTATAGTTAAGGGTTAGCTATGGGGCTATAGTTATAGTTAAGGGTTAGCTATGGGGCTATAGTTATAGTTAAGGGTTAGCTATGGGGCTATAGTTATAGTTAAGGGTTAGCTATGGGGCTATAGTTATAGTTAAGGGTTAGCTATGGGGCTATAGTTATAGTTAAGGGTTAGCTAATGGGGCTATAGTTATAGTTAAGGGTTAGCTATGGGGCTATAGTTATAGTTAAGGGTTAGCTATGGGGCTATAGTTATAGTTAAGGGTTAGCTATGGGGCTATAGTTATAGTTAAGCCTCAGCTATAGGGCTATAGTTATAGTTAAGCCTCAGCTTTGGGCTACAGTTATAGTTAAGGGTTAGCTATAGGGCTATAGTTACAGTTAAGGGTTAGCTATAGGGCAATAGTTATAGTTACGGGTTAGCTATGGGGCTATAGTTAAGGGTCAGCTATGGGGCTAAAGTTATAGTTAAGGGTTAGCTATGGGGCTATAGTTATAGTTAAGCCTTAGCTAGGGGGCTATGTTTATAGTTAAGGGTTAGCTAGGGGGCTAGGGTATAGTTAAGCCTTAGCTATAGGGCTATAGTTATAGTTAAGGGTTAGCTATGGGGCAATAGTTATAGTTAAGGGTTAGCTATAGGGCAATAGTTATAGTTACGGGTTAGCTATGGGGCTATAGTTAAGGGTCAGCTATGGGGCTAAAGTTATAGTTAAGGGTTAGCTATGGGGCTATAGTTATAGTTAAGCCTTAGCTAGGGGGCTATGTTTATAGTTAAGGGTTAGCTAGGGGGCTAGGGTATAGTTAAGCCTTAGCTATAGGGCTATAGTTATAGTTAAGGGTTAGCTATGGGGCAATAGTTATAGTTAAGGGTTAGCTATAGGGCTATAGTTATAGTTAAGGGTTAGCTATGGGGCTTTATAGTTAAGGGTTAGCTATGGGGCTATAGTTATAGTTAAGGGTTAGCTATAGGGCTATAGTTATAGTTAAGGGTTAGCTATGGGGCTTATAGTTATGTTAAGGGTTAGCTATGGGGCTATAGTTAAGGGTTAGCTATGGGCTATAGTTATAGTTAAGGGTTATCTATGGGGCTATAGTTATAGTTAAGGGTTAGCTATGGGGGCTATAGTTATAGTTAAGGGTTTGCTATGGGGCTATAGTTATAGTTAAGGTTAGCTATAGGGCTATAGTTTATAGTTAAGGGTAAGCTATGGGGCTATAGTTATAGTTAAGGGTTAGCTAGGGGGCTAGGGTTATAGTTAAGCCTTAGCTAGGGGGCTATAGTTAGTTAATAGGGCTATAGTTATAGTTAGGGGTTAGCTATAGGGCTATATTTATAGTTAAGGGTTAGCTATAGGGCTATAGTTATAGTTAAGGGTTAGCTATAGGGCTATAGTTATAGTTAAGGGTTAGCTATGGGGCTATAGTTATAGTTAAGGGTTAGCTATGGGGCTATAGTTATAGTTAAGGGTTAGCTATAGGGCTATAGTTATAGTTAAGGGTTAGCTATGGGGCTATAGTTATAGTTAAGGGTTAGCTATGGGGCTATAGTTATAGTTAAGGGTTAGCTATAGGGCTATAGTTATAGTTAAGGGTTAGCTATGGGGCTATAGTTATAGTTAAGGGTTAGCTATAGGGCTATAGTTATAGTTAAGGGTTAGCTATGGGGCTTTATAGTTAAGGGTTAGCTATGGGGCTATAGTTATAGTTAAGGGTTAGCTATAGGGCTATAGTTATAGTTAAGGGTTAGCTATGGGGCTATAGTTATAGTTAAGGGTTAGCTATGGGGCTATAGTTAAGGGTTAGCTATGGGGCTATAGTTATAGTTAAGGGTTATCTATGGGGCTATAGTTATAGTTAAGGGTTAGCTATGGGGCTATAGTTATAGTTAAGGGTTTGCTATGGGGCTATAGTTATAGTTAAGGGTTAGCTATAGGGCTATAGTTATAGTTAAGGGTAAGCTATGGGGCTATAGTTATAGTTAAGGGTTAGCTAGGGGGCTAGGGTTATAGTTAAGCCTTAGCTAGGGGGCTATAGTTAGTTAATAGGGCTATAGTTATAGTTAGGGGTTAGCTATAGGGCTATATTTATAGTTAAGGGTTAGCTATAGGGCTATAGTTATAGTTAAGGGTTAGCTATAGGGCTATAGTTATAGTTAAGGGTTAGCTATGGGCTTATAGTTATAGTTAAGGGTTAGCTATGGGGCTATAGTTATAGTTAAGGGTTAGCTATAGGGCTAGTATATAGTTAAGGTTAGCTATAGGACTATAGTTATAGTTAAGGGTTAGCTATGGGGCTAAGTATAGTTAAGGGTTAGCTATGGGGCTATAGTTATAGTTAAGGGTTAGCTATAGGACTATAGTTATAGTTTAAGGGTTAGCTTATGGGCTATAGTTATAGGTTAAGGGTTAGCTATAGGGCTATAGTTATAGTTAAGGGTTAGCTATAGGGCTATAGTTATAGTTAAGGGTTAGCTATGGGGCTATATAGTTATAGTTAAGGGGTTAGCTATGGGCTATAGTTATAGTTAAGGGTTAGCTATAGGGCTATATAGTTATAGTTAAGGGTTAGCTATGGGGCTATAGTTATAGTTAAGGGTTAGCTATGGGGCTATAGTTATAGTTAAGGGTTAGCTATAGGACTATAGTTATAGTTAAGGGTTAGCTATGGGGCTATAGTTATAGTTAAGGGTTAGCTATAGGGCTATAGTTATAGTTAAGGGTTAGCTAGGGGGCTAGGGTTATGGTTAGGCCTTAGCTAGGGGGCTGCCATGAAGCAGAAAAGGGAATAAAGATATTCTAGAATTTGAAAGTAAACGACTCGGATGTGTACCGGCTCGTGGGGTCATCGCTGTCCCGTCTGCGGGGGGCGCTGTCCCGGAGAGCTGTGGCCAAGGACTCCCGAACTAGGGACAGTCTCTTCTTCAAACCTTGATCTCTGGATGGGAAGACAAGCTGACAGTTTACACACTGTAAGCTGTCCCGTTGCCAATACAAAGGAGTTAATAGAAAATACGGCACTAGTACACAGATGTGTGTGGCATAGCAACTTAGGCTAATGCTAGGCTAAGGCTCTATCTGCTTCGGTCCTGTACGCCGCTTTTTATCAGTTGACTCCACCCTGATCTCACAAAGATGAGTGTTGCTCTAAGTCATTCAAGATAAGTGGGAGGATGAAGTCTCAGAAAGAAAGAAATTAAACATTCCCCTCACACATATCTTTGAGTTTAGACACCTGTGCAAATTTTTGTGGAGATGTGAAAAGTAGCCTTATAGTTTGTTGTTGTTTCCATTCTGTTTATAGACTTATAACAAGAGAGGACATTTATAACAATAATAATAACATAATAATAATAATAATAATAATAATAATAATAATAATAATAATAATAATAATAATAATAATAATAACTCTGGTTTTTGTAATCATCTTCATCAATCTAAAACGGTTTCTGTTTCAGGGACATCAGGACTACAAAACTCATAAGCAATAACCTGATGTTAAAATGAAGATGAGAAAACACCTTGTCACCCTTGGGCTTGATTAGCATGATCTCAGGTGTAACTCGATTGATAATCAATCCAACATAAAATCTTTGGATTATGTCAAAGCTTTAACTAATTGTTGCACCTTTGAAATATAACGTGGAGCTCTTCCAGATTGTCTTTCTTCTGAGAACGAGAGGTGTTCCCATTGTCTTCCACTTCAGGAAGTGACTGAAACAAAAACAGGATTAGTTACCACCTGAGTCTTTCATATTACTTTAACCCTTTTAGAGTAGGAACAGTTGCATCCCAGTTCTTCCTGATCATAGTCCCCTTGCTTGATCCTTAGAATACAAAAACGATGCCAACGTTGATACTTTAGCTTGTGTTCTTCAAGGGAGACACATGTCCACCGCCAGAACCCTAACCCTGACCCTAACCCTAACCCTAACCCGAACTCTGTCCACCGCCAGTAGCTCCGGTGCCTCTAGCTCATGGAGGCAAGCCTCAGCTGAATACTGCAGCAGGGCAGCGCTGCCAAAGGACCTTGTGGAACTAAAATATCTCGCGGTGGCCTGGAGGGAGGCTGCTTTGGTGGATGTTTGATTTCCCGCGAGGGGTCGATTTAAATCGGGGGTGTCTTGGCACCAGGCCCACCCCTCAGCCCCCCCCTCAGCCCTCCCGGGGTGATCTCCACAGCTGTACCGTTTTAGATTCTGTAAATGTGTGAAGGTCACCGAAGGTCCCGCAATGGCATGACACTCGGAATGCTTCTCTCCCCAACCTGTGGTTCAGCGCGGTGCAGCGGCCCAACTAACCCTAACCCTAACCCAAACCCTAACCCTAACCCTAACCATAACCCCTAACCCTAACTCTAACCCCTAACCCTAACCCCCTAACCCTAACCCTAACCCTAACCCCTAACCCCTAACCCTAACCCTAACCCTAACCCTAACCCTAAGCCTAACCATAACCCTAAGCCTAACCATAACCCTAACCTGGGGTTCAGCGCAGTGCAACAGCCCCACTCCGGGGCTCTGGGGGTGCGGTGCCAGAGGGGGGCCAGGGGGAGAATCCTGGGCCTTCAGGGCCTGCAGAGCCCAGTCCAGGCATCTCAGCTCCTCCTCTGCCAGGTGGGTCTCAGCCGACCTCTCGGCCATCTCCTCCTGACCGGGTGAACATAGATCAATAGAAACTTAGATCCATTTAATGAAACTGATGGACGGTTCATGTACGTCTTTTATCTGCACTCTTCTCTTCATTTAACAGTTGATCTGCAACAGGACCTGCTAGATTTTAAGGACTTTTATTCCTCTTGCACAAGAGATTATAACGACTTTACCCCGACGGTGAAAGGTTCCTCGAACGGCAGACTCTTCTCTGTACCGGCCCTCGCCTGCTCATCCTCCTGCTGCTCCAACCCATATGTAGCGGGGACCGGGTCTGGGACCAGCCCGGGAGCGGGGACCGGGGGCAGTTCTCCTCCAGTCCTCAGGGGGCGCGCGGCGGTCAGACCCTGGATGTGCAGCCGGAGAGCGGCCTCTCGCCCGACGGAAGCGGCCCTGAGGAGCCATGCAGAGAACGGCCCCCATCAGTGCTAACCCCAACCCTGACCCTAACCCTGACACTGACCCCGCCCCTAACCCCAACCCTAAACCTAACCCAAACCCCGTCAGTGTTAACCCTAACCGTAACCCTGACCCTGACCCTAACCCTGACCCTGACCCTGACCCTGACCCTGACCCTGACCCTGACCCTGACTCTAACCCTAAGCCCCCTGTGCTTCAATAGTGTGAGATGAAGGGTTCAAGGATAAGACTATGGGTGCACGTTTCATGAAAGGTTTAAATTCTCTGGCGATGACTCATCTGGCATGATGTAGCATCTATCAACATCCGATTTAATTCAATGAACATGAGCATATCCACCAGTCGTGCATCACTTTGTGTTGGATTATAAAGGTTACCTCCCAGTACCTCTGCTCAGCTAGAGTCCAACCATCGTCCCCCACAGTGCCCCCTGCTGTGGAAAAGGAAGTGGCCAGCTCATGGGCCTCAGGGAATCTGAAGCGGTGTGGCGGACTACTAGACTGCTGTACGTGCCCAGCGGGGCCTGAAGGGTGAAACATGATCATTCTTGAGTTTGAATATAGATTGAGGCTGTGATTTTTTTTTTATGAGAGAGTGAATGTGTACTATGGAATGCGGTCAGCATTTACATTAAGGGTTTTAAACAGGTTGTAGATAAAGCATTCACTCGCCTGATGATGGGAACTGGCAGACCTCAACGCTTTGTTGTTTGTTCAGCTCATACAGGGACAGTAGTTCGCTATAAGCTTCTTCACATTCCTGGCTGTCGATGCAAAACCACAATCAGATCATCCGAACATCATCTTTACACAAACGGGAGTGGAGACACAACGCAACCTCGACCTTGTACACAAAACGACATGCTTATTTGTAGAAAATTAATGAAATACAGTTTGATAAACAGTCTGTCACCTGTATACTCAACATACATGTGTGTGAGTGCATGTGTGTGAGTGCATGTGTGTGAGTGCATGTGTGTGAGTGCATGTGTGTGTACCAGTATGCCAGGGCCATCTGCAGGGTGGGCCGGTCCCCCTGCGGGGGCTCTGCCGTGCGCCGCTCCAGAGCTGAGCTCAGGCGCTGGTTCCTCGCCCGCAGCCTCTCCACGCACCTGGTTCAAGTCACTGATATTGATTTATTATGTATTTATTTAGTTAGTTACTTATTCAGTTGGTTTTATGTTATTTATTATTTTAATTTCTAATATTAAAAAAAATTATATTACATAAATTGCATTGCTAATTAGTGGAATCTGTGTGATGCACTAAAGAATGCAATGCCTCCCCCATGAAGAGGGACCTCCTACCCAGGAGACACTTGTGAACCAGCCACCACACACTGCGGTGAGCGTCCCCTAGAGACACTGGTGAACCAGCCACCACACACTGCGGTGAGCGTCCCCTAGAGACACTGGTGAACCAGCCACCACACACTGCGGTGAGCGTCCCCTAGAGACACTGGTGAACCAGCCACCACACACTGCGGTGAGCGTCCCCTACGAGGTGAGCGTCCCCTAGAGGCACTGGTGAACCAGCCACCACACACTGCGGTGAGCGTCCCCTAGAGACACTGGTGAACCAGCACCACCAACCAAACACTGCGCGTCAGCGTGAGCGCCCTAGAGATGGACCACCACATGCTGGCTAGAGACACTGGTGAACCAGCCACCACACACTGCGGTGAGCGTCCCCTAGAGACACTGGTGAACCAGCCACCACACACTGCGGTGAGCGTCCCCTAGAGACACTGGTGAACCAGCCACCACCACACACTGCGGTGAGCGTCCCCTAGAGACACTGGTGAACCAGCCACCACACACTGCGGTGAGCGTCCCCTAGAGACACTGGTGAACCAGCCACCACACACTGCGGTGAGCGTCCCCTAGAGACACTGGTGAACCAGCCACCACACACTGCGGTGAGCGTCCCCTAGAGACACTGGTGAACCAGCCACCACACACTGCGGTGAGCGTCCCCTAGAGACACTGGTGAACCAGCCACCACCACACACTGCGGTGAGCGTCCCCTAGAGACACTGGTCACACCACTGCGGTGAGCGTCCCCTAGAGACCTGTAACAGCCACCACACACTGCGGTGAGCGTCCCTAGAGACACTGGTGAACCAGGCCACCACACACTGCGGTGAGCGTCCCCTAGAGACACTGGTGAACCAGCCACCACCACACACTGCGGTGAGCGTCCCCTAGAGACACTGGTGAACCAGCCACCACACACTGCGGTGAGCGTCCCCTAGAGACACTGGTGAACCAGCCACCACCACACACTGTGGTGAGCGTCCTCTAGAGACACTGGTGAACCAGCCACCACCACACACTGCGGGACTACAGAGACACTGGTAAACCAGTGTCTCTAGGACTACAGAGACACTGGTTCACCAGTGTCTCTGTTGTCTTAGAGACACTGGCATACTGGTACACACACACACATGCACTCACACACATGCACTCACTCACATGTATGTTGAGTACACTGGTGAACCAGCCACCCCCTAACCCTAAGACGGAGTTGAGCAGGTCCTGGCCCCCAGCCTACCTCTGCAACCTTTCTGTCTCGCTCTCGTGGCTGCTGGCTGAGCTTGGGGCCAGTGCCGCGCTTTGGGCCCCTAGGGCCCTGGCAGGCCGGGGGGAGCCGGTGGGGGAGGTGTCCCTGAGCGTGGAGAGAGGAGCTGTGAAGGCTCGCAGCGGCCTCCTCAGGAGCAGGGGGGAGCCGGGGTAGGGGGGCGGCGAGGTCAGCCTGGGGCTTCGAGGCCCACACGGGGAGGCCCCGGGAGGGCTGTAGAGAGGGGACGGACTCCTGGAGCTCCAGGCCTTCTGCAGACCCTCGAGCTGAGGGGAGAACACCACACCGGTCCCATCCGGGGACTTGATCATTTCTTTCTTTTAGCCAATACTGATTCCAACTTCAATTGTCCTTGTCGAAAAAAGTGCTAAAAGGTATTAAGTGTAAGGTATTTAGAGAGTCGTTGGAACCAATACATCCACCATTTTTTAAATCAATAAAAGGTGATTGGAGGATACCTTCCTCCTCAGACTGCCCATCTCTCCCATCAGAGGGGTGGGGGCCTTCGTCTCCGCCCAGAAGCTGCTGTGGATACGGCATTGTGGACGTTCTATATTTGGCATTGCTGCAGGAAACGAAATCCCCAACTCTCTTTGTATCTCCTCCAGAATCTGAAAAGGGTTTGTCCAGATCGTCATGTAAGCAACATTGGATAAACTGCATGAGATATTCGATAAATGAGTTGTACATTTCCTATTTTAAATCTCATTTTTTTCTTGCAGAGTATATGTTTATGCAATTACTCCAATCTTAGTTTAATTTTAGTCGTGGTGTGCAGTGATTATCGTGTTTTATTCATTTATTATTTAAAAGATATCTGTTAAATTGGATTGTTTCTGTTGTGATTGTTTGTCTACTTTCAGACCTGCGTGGCTGACGCTGTGATTGTTTCAGCTGCTACGAGGTGTTCTGTCTGTCTGACCAGATCCGTAGCAGTGGTGAGAATGGCCCATTTGCGCCTGGTATTGACGGACCTCTCCACAGCCGTAAGAGCTTTCTGTAGTTTGGGCCATAACTCACGTCTGCCCTCTGGTGGAAGAAAAGTTAAACGGCAGTCACTTTGTTTATGGGGAATAATCCAATAGTATTTTCTGGCAATGGACCTAGTCCTAGTTGCTCTTGTTTAGATACATCATTTATTTGGGATTTTTACATAGATATGGAAATTATTTTGGTAATAAAGAACGTACAAAAAATATGAAACATCAAAAAACTAAGGTGAGAGGTTGTGTGTGCCCACCTGGGTTAGGAGGGCTCTGAGGTTTAGAGCCTGGGGCTGGGTGCCTCTCTTGGCCTCCAGTGAGCAGCCTGTGGTGCCACAAGCCTTGAGGCACAGGTTTGGATACTCTGGAGGGTTTAAAGTCCTCTGGTTCGCTGCACAGAAACATGTTATCAAGGCTTGTTCGAATTAGGGGGACACACAGACCTTAGCAGCTAAGACCCTCTACCCCCTCGCTGATTACTTCATAAAATAAGAATGCTTCTTATTAAAGAGTATCAAGTGTCTAGCATAGTTAATTTAAAGTTGAAAGTCAAAACGACTATGTGGAGATGTAGGAACTCCCCAACCTGGGCGCCTTCAGTCTCCCAATCTTCATGTTGAGCTCAGCGATGGAGCTGAGCAAGGAGCCCATGTCCTCTTGGCACTGAAACAGTTCAGCTGGGGAGGGCTCTGGGGGCTCTGCCCCCCCAAGGGCCCCCGTCTGGGGGCCCTGCTCTGCCCGGGTCATGGCCCTAAGGGCCCGCTGCACACCAGAGCCGGTGTCCTCACAGTGAACCAGCCGGCCGTTCTGCAGCTGGAACAAACATGGAGGAATCTTTTTATTAACATGGTAAGTTGTGATTCGAGCAATTTCCCTTTAAAGTAGACGAGGTGTTCAGTTTTGTCGGGCAGCAAAACAACAGTTTTGAAATTGTAGTCATAGGGAAAGAAAATCTGTTATTCTCATCATGACACATTTGTTATTGTTGAGAACTTCAGCAGCTATTGTTTTGAAGAGCGGAAAAGCAGGAAACAGAAACATCCTGTGAGCTGACTTCCTGTTGGGGAAATCATGCTCAGCCCATCCTTATTTATACAGGAGAATGAGAAGCGGTAGGATTGTTTTTTAGAACTATTAAGTATATATATTTAACTATTGGCTGATGCAAAAGAGTTTTATGACTGATATGTTTTAAATTAAACAGCTCTGAGTTGTGTTGTGCTGAGTATTAAATGTGGAACCCAGAATATTTAGCTTTGTTACTTATGTGGATGTTCTAATCATGCTATGTTAATACTATTATATGAATCAACAAAAATATAACACTAGAAATAACTAGGTTATTTGTAGTATCATAAAAGGTTGCAAATAACTCGGTTAACTGTGGTTTACAAACTTATTCAAGTTCAGGACCTTTTTTCTGAGTTGAACAATTAAATGAGAGAGAAATTTAAGTCCTGTTCAGTGGCCAGGCCATATGTGTGTGTGTGTGTGTGTGTGTGTGTGTGTGTGTGTGTGTGTGTGTGTGTGTGTGTGTGTGTGTGTGTGTGTGTGTGTGTGTGTGTGTGTGTGTGTGTGTGTGTGTGTGTGTGTGTGTGTGTGTGTGTGGTGTGTGTGTGTGCGTGTGCATGTGTGTCTCCCACTTAAGCCCTTGATGATGATGACTTACCTTCATGGTTCACCTCTTCATCCTCAACGTGGATCCAACCTTCGGAACAAAGTTACTTATCCTCCCACCGCATACTGCCACAAAGTCATCATTATCCGTGGTGAAACCTACCCTCTCAAGTGATCTCCCCCCCCCTCTCTCTCTCTCTCTCTCTCTCTCTCTCTCTCTCTCTCTCTCTCTCTCTCTCTCTCTCTCTCTCTCTCTCTCTCTCTCTCTCTCTCTCTCTCTCTCTCTCTCTCTCTCTCTCTCTCTCTCTCTCTCTCTCTCTCTCTCGCTCTGATTAGTCAAAGTGCTGTGAGTTTGCCCACAGCTCTCCAGGATGTCTCTGTAACAAGAGGGCTGGTGGCAAAGCTAACAAAGCCTGAGGAAAAAACTCTAATCACCACCCTCCGCCTCCCACCACCACCTCCACCACCACAACCTCCACCACCACCACCACCACCCTCCACCACCACCACCACCACCACCACCACCACCACCACCACCACCACCACCACCACCACCACCACCACCCACCTACACCAACCACACCACCCACCACCACACCACCACCTCCCACAACCACCACCACCACCTCCACCACCACCTCCACCACCACCACCCCGCCACCACCACCTCCCACCACCTCCACCACCACAACCACCACCACCACCACCACCTCCCACAACCACCACCACCACCTCCACCACCTCCACCACCACAACCACCACCACCACCTCCCACCACTAACCCTTCTGGGGAGTTGGTCATCAGTCACTATATCGTTTTTCAATATTTAATGGGCCCTGACCTAACTCTAACCAACACAGATGACCCTACCTAATGTAGCTCATGGCTAAAAACATAAATACCTCTTTATATTGATTCAGCATAATGCCAGAAAATCTATTATATATATTTTTTAATATAATCGCATTTTCTATATTTCAGTGAGTAACATGGTTGATTGGTAAACCATCAAATATGTAATTACGACAACAAAAGTTGAAAAACAGTTTATATGACTATTGTATTATATATATTTAATTATTTATACCTTTACATTCTTGGTACTACATTACCCATGATGCCAGTCGGTTCCTTCCCGGACGTTGCCGAAGAGGAAGTAGTCCGTTCAACAACAAACACACTTCGAATCATCTCTTTCTAGAACTGCGCACCGGTTTATTGTTAATAAGTCAGTCAACAGTAATGTAAGTTCCTTCTTTATTCTAACCCTAATAACGTCAGTCTCCGGGGTTTCTCTGAAGGTTGTGCGGCTCTGTGACTTTATTATAACAACATCTTTACGAAGCCTTTATGTCTCGGCCTCCTCCATATTATAATTTTATCCATATCCATATTCTTCGATACTGATCAACCCACAGTTGATCAGAAGACAACTTATTTGTTCTGGTCGTGGCTTAACCTATGCTACAATGCTAGCTAGATCTTTATGACTTAGATTCGATTAAGGTCTTGATGAATAAAGCTGGCATCATTAGTCTGGTACAAACGTTGTGTGCATTCATACTTTATGCGTACTTCTCAACCATTTGTCAATGGAGACGTCTCAGTCGTGGTTTGTGAATAGCTAGTTAGCAGACCCCGAGTTATATATGTCGATATATCTTCATGGTTTTAGTTTCCATGGAGACTCCAGAGCCAGGACCCGCTGATGGAGCAGAGCGTCTGGTGGAGTTGCGCCCTCGGACCCGCTCCAACCCCGAGGGGGCGGAGGACCGCCCGGGCAGCACGGGCAGCCTGGGGGGCAACATGAGCCCCAGCAGCCCTCAACCCGCAGTGGGCAGCCGGGTGGAAGGGGAGGGAGAGGCCTCCACCAGTGACGGCCCGCCCACTACCACCACCACCACCACCTCCAGCACCACGGCGGCCTCAGGTCCTGTCGGGACCCCGTTGGCAGCAGCAGTAGCCTCTGCCAACGCCAGCGGGTCGTTTCCCACGTCGGTCGCGGCGAAAGAACGTCCGAAACCATCCCAGCCACCGCCCCCGCTGGCGGCTGCTATTCCTCCCATTCCTCCCATTGCCGAGTACCAGCTCCGTGCCCCCCGAGCCAACTGTCCAGAGAAAGTGGTATGTCCCTCCCTGCACCTTTCTAATGGATCACAGCTTGCAGAGTTCTGATTAAAAGGGTGTTCGCCGTATTGAAACCTGTTCCAATAAGGCCTGAACGCCTCACTGACCTTCGGCCCTTTGGATAGATCATCTGTTTAGATCTCTCGGAGGAGATGTCGTTGCAGAAGCTGGAGTCGTTTAATGGGTGAGTTGTCATGTGACAACCTGTGGGCTGGCTCACATGTTGCTATACATTATTCAAGAAAAATGTCACCTTTTTTGGAGGGGTATTTGCACTGGAAGGAAACTGAAAAGTGTTTGTGTTTACACTTAGGTCCAAAACCAACGCCCTAAACATATCCCAGAAGATGATTGAGATGTTCGTCAGAACAAAGCATAAGATTGACAAGAGGCACGAGTTTGCTCTGGTTGTAGTGAACGACGACGCTCTTTGGGTAAGCTCTTCATCTCCATCTCAATACAGCCGATAACATTAGACTGGAGGTTTCTACCATCGAAAGATAAGGGACAGCAAAATGTGTTCATTGGCACTGTGAACCAACACCATTTACCACCGACACTCCCAGCTGAACTCGCCTCGACTCGGCCCGCCCTTTCCTGCATTTCGATCGCCTAAGCGAGGTGCCTGATGCTCCTTTCTGTGGAGGATTGAAGAGAGCTGATCTGATACATCAATGTGAGCGCGACGTCCGAACCTGACGCCCGACACCTGGCGTTCAGTCAACAATAGTGATTGATTATTGAACCTGGCAGGGTCAGCGTGCAAGAACACGCCGTGGACCGTGACGGAGGTCTGTTTATGTGTTGCGTGGTTGTGTATGTGTCGCAGTTTCGCGCATGTGTGCTAGAAAAACGACGCGCCTGCGTTGAAGAGGTACTTTGTAGATGGAAACGCGACGTGCCTGGAACCAAAATAAGTCGTGCCACTCTAAGTCGTGTCGAGTTGAGCCGGTACTGTCAGTGGAAACAGGCCAAAATCCGACCCGTGTGCTACCAGGGTTTGTTTTTGTGTTTTTCTTCTGTAACAGAAGAAACAGCATTGACACCTGGGGCAGGCTTATTCAGCAATCCTGTGTGGGCGGTCTTCTCACGATGTAGCATTAGTACTTTTTGACTGGCATGTCTCTATGTTTGTGTTGTAGCTGTCAGGGTTCACCTCTGACCCCAGAGAGCTGTGCAGCTGTCTGTATGACCTGGAAACCAATGTGTGTGAATCTTTCAGTATCCTTTCAGCCTAATTGCATACATGATAGTTCACATACATTTTATAATCTAACAGATTAACCCACTACATGCTAGACACAACATGCTCTACAGCAAGCACACTGTAGAGATCCTCTCTGGTATTGATTGGTGTTCCTGGGCCCTGCGGCCTGACCGACAGCAGGGGCCTTCATGGTTCAATATAGGCTACAACAGCAGTGGAGGTGGGCTCAGCAGCATCTGGTGCAGTGAACATGGATAAGACACAAAACCAAGTAGTCTACCTCAGCGGAGGATGTTCTTGAAATAATATTGCACTGGTATATGGATTCAATATTCAGTGGATTGTTCATCCAGTACTGCTCCATAAAGTAGGAGCAGATAGGAACGTACTGTACGTTATCTCCCTGACACGTTCCTCTTCAAGACCTAGAAGATCTTCTCAACGTAATGTGAGTATTATGCAACCTCTTCCATATCCCGGTCATAATCTCACCACATATAAAGTGTCTCATATTAATGAATCCATTGAATGGATTTAAATGATAATCCGGTTTCTTTGCAGCCGTCAGAAGATTGAGCTGCCGATAATGGACAACGTCCAGACCATCCCTCCTCCCTTCGTGGTGCGGGCTCTGCTGCTGTACTGCCGCCAAGTGGGCCAGCTGCTCTTCAGCCCGTCGGAGGCTGTCAGCGTGAGCACCTCCTGCTGCTCTACTATTCCTCTTCCTGTCTCCATTGTGCTCATGGTTGCTTGGTGACACCATAGCTATCAGATAGAGTTGGACTCTCCTCTTAATAGACACACAATGAGAACCTCTTGTCTATTTCTGCTGTAGCATTATGCTGTGCATGGGCTATCGCTTCTACTTCTAAGGAAGCGATAGCTAACACAATCTAGGGGCTATTGTGAGTGTTGTACCATACTGTCTGCTACCATACCATACATATCTCTGGAGCTTTCCTTGTGTTGAGTAAAAACCCTTGCTGCCCGATGTGTCCCTTGTAGAAGATGCTGCAGTCGCCGTACTTCTTCCTGGATGTGGTGTACCTGCACAACGGGGCGGAGGACTCCGACAGCAGCTGGAGGGTGAGAACTGACTGAAGGCTGTGATCCAGTTCTGATGCTCACTAACATCTGACCTGCATGGCCCTCAAATGTATACTCTTACTTTGAAGCGGTGTCAAATGATTCAGTTCTACCTTTGGATATTGAAACTAACGTGTACGATTATCGTGAGACAACCTATCCATAATCCGCTGTGCAGGCCAGGTACGCGGGTACAGAATCACTGGTATAAGCATCACATGAATCAAATGGATTCTATTGAATCATCGAGACAACAGAAAACAACCTCAATACAAAGTACTGAACAAAACACTCAAGTCCTACAAAACAAATAAAGCTTACAATTTGTATTTATCTAAACCTGCTCTCTTTATTACTAATTAAACAACTTAAAGGCACATTGCGTAGCCTCCCATTGCATGGTCTCAGTGATTTAAATCCATGCTTTTTCCTGCATGCTCCCGGCTTCCAGGACAACTACCGCTCCTTCTGCGACCTGGACGCCCGCGGCCTGTGCTACCGCTTCGAGGTGTCCCTGAGCGGGCCCGCCCTCGAGCTCCACAACTGCATGGCCAAGCTGCTGTCCCACCCCCTGCAGCGGCCTTACCAGAGCCACGCCTCCTACAGCCTGCTGGAGGAGGACCAGCCCCCGCAGGCCGAGCCCGCCGTGTAGCCCCCTGCCCTGAGGGCACACAGCTGGGGTCCCCGGAGAGCTGGGGGTCCCCAGACAGACCCAGGGCTCTTTTCTTTTCTTTCTTCTCTGTGGGCGGCGGTTGATAGGACGACAGTTTGTGGTGGTTTGTTGTAGTTGGTTGTTATGGTGACACACAACGAACCCCCCCGGATCAATGAACTCGCTGGAAATTAAAAACTGCCACTTTGTCAAAGCATCACAGATGAAGCAGTTGACGAAGCACACGAGAAAAATATGAAACGGTTAAGTTTCTATGGTGACTGTTGCTATTGGTTTGCCTTCTCCCCCACTAAATCTGGGGGTGTTAATGCCTTTATAAACTCTTATGAACATAAAAGAAAACAATCCATGTAGACAACGCAGATTTTCCATCACTGGATCTTGGGTGAGATGGGGAAAGTGTCGTGTGTTTTACAGTAGTTGTGGTGGTGGTGTTTGATAAATAGCATGCATAGCGCCCTCTTTTAATTCAAGTAATATCTGCATTTGTTAATCAAGTTTGGCGTTGACAGATTGGTCGCTCATCCGTAAGGGCCAATCATGGCTTTTGGTTGGCCTACAGTTGGTTAACCTTAGTCAACCTAACAACTGATCTTGAAAATGGAAATCCAACCACTGGAAACCTGTTCTGTGTATATATTTTAAAAACCTTCCTGATATTAAAGAATCTGTCTTTAATGTCATTGTTTCCAAGCTTTATTAAGCATTGTGATGTGACCAGTAGATGGCAGTACAGATCCTTTGCAGATCGTCTCAAGTTGTGAACGCCTCAACTCTACTCTGGCAGAAGCTGAGCGCTTCTGAGGCTTGTAGTGTGAAAGACTGATCAGAGCTGTGCGGGGTTAGTCATCAAACCCAAGTCCCTATAGTGTCCGAGTACAACGCAGCCCTCGGTTATGAAACATTTCAGCCTCACAACCAGTATCTCGCATAATTATGGCATACAAGTGTTTTTGTGTTAAAGGACCTATAGTGAAAAAATAAATACTGTAATGTACAAAATCATAAAAGGATGATTAATTCATCAAAGATTAAGGAAAAATGCTCTGCAAAATACTGGCTTCTTCCACAACATGCTACAGGCAGTATGTTCTTTTGGAATAGTTTTGACCTTTTATGTTCCACTATTCCCAGAGGACCCAGGATTGCCAAATATGAACCTAATTGGCACACAAATAGCTTCATATACCCATGGAAGCAAGCAAACAAACGGGACAAACTGGGATTGTACTGGATTCTACCCAACCTCAATAACCTCGTCCTCTTTTCAAAAGCTCTGTGACTGGAGCCGTGCTGAAACAGGGACACATCTTGGGTACGTTTGAAAGATGAAGACAGCGCCGACACCAGAAGAATCTCAAGACGGATGCCACAAGATGCTTTATGATTTTCAAACACTAAATAAATTACAAATGTAGCTACATATTAACTGATCAACTTACAATGTAGGACAACATAGAATACCGCACTCAAAATATAATGTTGCGTTTGGTCCGTTTGCATTTTTCCGTTCATTGCCTTCAACCTGACAACCTGCTGCTGAACTTTGAGTCTGGGGGGGCGGCTGTGGACGCAGCTCTCTCCAATATTCTGTTTGGACTGCAGTACCTATTTGAAACGCTTGGTGTCAATGTTTAATATTGTACATTTAATAGAAAATATGACTTGTTTTTTGCTCAGAACTCAGTTTGGTTAGTTTTGGTAAATGTCTGTCCTGGTGTTCAGGGTCTGTCAGGTATATGATTAGTTTCCCGTGCAGACAGGTTGGCAGGAAGTTACTGGGTAACAGGAAGCACCCTGGCTTAGAGAAATCTCCCCGTTCAACCCCTGGTCTGATGTGACAGCTCCTCACGTCACCAGTGTCGTGTGTGTGTGTGTGTGTGTGTGTGTGTGTGTGTGTGTGTGTGTGTGTGTGTGTGTGTGTGTGTGTGTGTGTGTGTGTGTGTGTGTGTGTGTGTGTGTGTGGGGGGGGTCAGGGTTGGGAGGGTCTGCGGTACTATAGGGAATATTTGTTCTGCCAGCGGTCCCTAAAGAGTGACAGTTCCCCATTGTTTTTCCCACTCTCACTACTGGCCGAGATGCCTCCTTTCTGCGGGAGCTCAGACAGGATGTTTCAGGGTTGCCTTATTTAGTGTTTTCCATAGGTGATGGAATGTGTTCAGGAATGCTGTTGTATTCTCTCGAGGGCTAGGTCTGACTCTACGTGTGAATAGCGCTCCTCGACCTCTTCTCGATCCAGGATGACATTTTCCCTCTTCATCAGCACCCCGTGCTACGCCCGGTCTAAAGGGAACTCCTGCAGTGCCAGGAGTTCTGATACCAGTTTTCTGCTTGGAGTGTGTGTGTGTGTTTGTGTGCGTGTGCCCATGTGCCTGCATCATCGTATGTGTGCATATCTGTGTGTATGTGTGCGTGTGTGTCCTTGCGCGTGTTTGTGTCTGTGTGCATGCATATTGAAGGCTGTTTGTATGTGTGTGTGTGTGTGTGAATGTGTATGGAAGGGTGTGTGTGTGTGCCTGCGTATGGAAGGGTCTGTGTCTGTGTGTGTGTGTGTGTGTGTGTGTGTGTGTATGTGTGTGTGTCTGTGTGTGGGGGTTGTGGATGAGGGAGGGTGTGTATGTGTGTATATTTGTGTGTGGGGTTGTGGATGAGGGAGGGTGTGTATGTGTGTGTGTGGTGGGGGGGGGTTGTGGATGAGGGAGGGTGTGTATGTGTGTGTATGTGTGTGTGTGTGTGTGGGTGGGGGAGGTAGGGGGGTGGTCCAGGATACACTGGATGTCTGCCTCACGCAGCGTTTATAAACATGGCCCCTTCGGAACAACTCAGGGTCAGTGTTTACATCCATCCCGCCATACTGGCTCTGCTCCTGGACTGGTCCTATCGTCTAGAACAGCCCCATGAGAGCTGAACCCGCTCTACAGCACTCTGGTCTCGTCTTCAACACCTGTCTTGCCAAGAGCACTTAAGAAAAGCATCCTAGGGAGGAAGAAAAGCTCTGAAAGATTTTGACAAGATTTCGACTAGCCGCCAGCACCTCCCGGCCACGGACATGTACAGCAGTAGCTACCCCCGGGCCAGGCTGGGTCTGGAGCCCCTCCACAAGGCCAGAGGGAAGAGCTGCGGCTACTACATGAGGATCGTCTTCTTCTTCTCGTCCCTGATCCAGTCCCTGATCATCGTCAGCTTGGTGCTGTTCCTGGTGTACGGGCAGCCCGAGAAGTCTGCTGAGGAACTGAGGGTCACGGTCAGTGTGGAGGACAGATAACCCTAACCCTAACCCTAGCCCTAGCCCTAACCCTAAACCTAGTCTGCTGAGGAGCTGAGGGTCAGTGTGGAGGACAGATAACCCTAACCCTAACCCTAGCCCTAGCCCTAACCCTAAACCTAGTCTGCTGAGGAGCTGAGGGTCAGTGTGGAGGACAGATAACCCTAACCCTAACCCTAGCCCTAGCCCTAACCCTAAACCTAGTCTGCTGAGGAGCTGAGGGTCAGTGTGGAGGACAGATAACCCTAACCCTAACCCTCAGTCCTGGAGGGTCTCTCTTTGGCCCATCGTTGTGCTTGAAGCTGCTCAGATTCTGTGCTTTGATCCTTTACTAAATAATAATAATGTGAGGAGCTATAATTAGTGATATATAATATCGTTGAAAAACTTGTCACACTACTAAGTGTCAAGTCTGTAGTAATTATATATAAGAATATATGTATATTATGTATGTATATATGTGTGTGTATATATATATATATATATATATATATATATAGTATATATATATATATATATATATATATATATATGGTGTGTATATATGGTATATATATATATGGTAATGATGACGGAGAATATAAATACCTTGCGAAGGAGATGGAGCAGAACTTCAACCAGCTGAGTGAGACCAGCATCCAGCTGAGGAGGGAGAAGGGGGAGCTGGGGGCCCAGCTTGGGGCAGCGAAGGCCCAGAGGGTCGTCCTGGAGAAGGAGCTGGAGCAGCTGAAGACCAGCGCCAACAGCTCGGCCAAGGTGCACCAGGCCGGCCAGAAGAAGCTGGTGAGTCTGGGGGTATTCTTACAGGACCACCTCAACTGGAGAATGTGTACTGTAGAGTGAACTGGGACTTCAGGTGCATTAGCTCAACTAGAATTTATATATTTTTTTTGCATTTCTTTTAGGTGTTTTGTATGGGTTGCATCTGTTCGTAAGACTTTACAATAAGGGTACAGTAATTAACCATTTATGAACATTAGTTAATGCAGTTTTAAGATGTATTGCACAGCATTAGTCCAGAGATTGGGGTTAGGGTTGTGAGTTAGGGTTAACAATATTCTATTTAAAATGAACACCATTACCTTGGTTAAGATGGACACTATAAGTAAACAGCATTAGTGAATTATTACTAGACCGTCAGTTAACTGTTGTAAAGGTTAATGTAATGGTTCCTGAATGTACCCTTCTTGTGAAGTGTCACCCATCTGTTCTTACTTTGTGAACCGTTTTTGTCTCGTCTCAGGTACAGTGCGAGGAGGAGAAGAGGCTGACTCTCATACGATGTGCAGCACAGGCACAGTGTCCCCCTGGGGCTCAGCTCAACCCCTTCGCTCTCTCTAACAGTATGTCCTCACAGTGGCCCCCTGTGTGTGTGTCTGTCCCCCTTTGTGTGTGTCCCCTATATGTCTCTTGACTCTCTATATATCTCATCTGCTGTTATCAGTGACTTCTCTTCCTCTCATTCCAAGATAAGTGTAAAGTACGGCCTCAAGTCAATTAAAGCACCAACACCAGTTGAACCACGATGCAGCCAGACCTGTTGCACTAGTGGCTGTTAGTCTCCCAGCCAAAGGTTTCTGGGTTCAATCCCCGATGCCCCCTTACCTGTTTGCATCCTTAAGCAAGATGCCGACCCTTAACTCAATCATGTTCCTGAAGACCAATGTACATTTACATTTACATTTAGGGCATTTAGCAGACGCTTTTATCCAAAGCGACTTACAATAAGTACATTTGTCATAAGAAGTGAAACAATATATCGCTATCGGTACAGTAAGGATGTTCATAGAACCAAGTGCAAGCACAACAATCACTAGGCTAACCAATTCCCTGTGTTAGCAGCTACTGCAGTTGCTACACAGTTAAGTACTATAATACAATACAATACAACACAATACAATACAGTGTACAATGGTGGCCAGGGGGGGGAGGGGGGCTATGCAGAGTCGAGGTGGACTCTGAACAGGCGAGTCTTGAGTCTTTTTCGGAAGATAGTGAGCGACTCTGCGGTCCTGAGAACGGCAGGGAGCTCGTTCCACCACTGAGGTCCCAAAACCGAGAAGAGTTGTGACTTTGCGACCTTTGTTAGCTCTTAGCGATGGCGGTTCCAGCTGAGGTAGTTGAGCGGAGGGATCGAGCTGGGGTGTGTGGCTTTAGCAATGCTTGGAGGTAGGCAGGGGCAGTTCCATCGACTGCCTTGTATGCCAGTACCATCGTCTTAAATTTGATGCGAGCTACTACAGGGAGCCAGTGGAGATCCCGGAAGAGGGGGGTCACATGGGAGAACTTCGGTAGGTTGAACACGAGGCGCGCTGCCGCATTCTGGACGCGCTGCAAAGGTTTAATCGCAGAGGCAGGAAGTCCAGCCAGGAGTGAGTTGCAGTAGTCGAGGCGTGAGCTGACCAGTGATTGGACTAGAAGCTGAGCTGCTTCCCTTGTGAGGAAGGGCATGTAAGGGGCCTTAACCTGACCCATAACTCAATCCTGTTCCTGAAGACCATGTTTGGGCCTTAACCTGACCCTTAACTCAATGCTGTTCCTGAAGACCATGTATGGGCCTTATTCCTGACCAGAATGTCCCGGTATCCTGTTTCTGAAGACCATGTATGGGCCTTATTCCTGACCAGAAGGTCCTGGTCACTGAAGGGTTTTCTTCTCCAGATGAGCGGAAGGTGCTGCAGAGCCTCAACGAGCAGCAGAGAGCCATGCTCAGACTCCTGGAGGCCAACTTCACCCAGACGGTGATGTACCTGAGCCAGGAGAGAGACGGTGCCATTAGAGACCGCGACGCACACAACCAGGAGGCCATCGCCACGCGGCAGCACAACCTCCGCATGCAGGAGCAGCTCAGCGCCTACACCAGGTGTGTGTGTGTGGGTGTGTGTTTGCGTCTATATGCCTACTGTATGTGTGAGTATGTCTTTATGAGCAAAAAGTCTATGCTGAACGTTATCAAGCAATAATGGTAATAATTCTTGTTTTCCATTTCCCTGACCAGGAAGTGCAAGGAGGACTTTGCCAAGTCTCTGGAGGGCATCCAGACGGTGACCAGCGCCTTCCTGGCTCGAATAAACGACCTGTTTCCCCACCACCTCACCTTCCACCTCACCTGCGCCAAGCAGCAGGAGCAGATGGAGAAGATCCGAGCCAACTGCACCAACCTCTCCCGGGAGGTGGAGGACCGCTTCCAGAAGTACCTCAACATCGTCGGAGACCAGGTGTGTGTGTGTGTTTTGCGTTTGATAAGTGAGGCTATAACTGCATATTCTCCTATGGTCATGATAGGTGGAGACAGTGCAGTTCCATCTCTTGTGAGTGAAGCTAAGCCTGTATTAAGCAGTTGTGAGGGCATGTGTGCATATGCATGTGTGTGTGTGTATGTAAGAGTTTGATATCGTATCCTGTTGCTGTATAATCTACAGTAGAAGAGTTCAGCTTCATTTGACAGATTTCAGTTACATTGGCGGGAAACCAGATCTCCCAGAAGGAAACCAGTTCTCCCAGTAGGAAGCTCTTGCTTCCCACACTGCTGTTCCGTCCCATTGAGGTGACGGCTGTGTTAGGGCTGAGATAGTGAGCCTTTCTCCAATGGGTCACCGTGTGTCCTCAGCCAATGAATCACTTGATAACAATTATCTGGAAACAGCTGTCATAAAAAAGTCCAACTTGTCCATTTGCTGCCCCCCATCTGTTTATTCAGTCCGTTGCTCATTTCCTAAGACGGAAAGACCCCACTCTCTGATGGATATAAATCATGATTAGAACGTGAACCTTGAAGAGGACAATATCATTATTATGGTCTGCTAACACTTGTAGACCACTAAATCTCCTTCTCAATATGGAGACGCTTGAGAATAATAAATTAAGTGTGGTGGTAAAGTGAATAGATCTTTTTAATAAAAAAATACAAATACTGTATATCATTATGAAATGCAACTTACTTCCAATGCAAAAAATATATTATCTTGAATAATGACTTTAATTCCTTCTGAATGCCCCAAAGTAATTTGTTCGTACACTATGCAATCAATTCATAAATATGGAGGGGGGGGGGGGGGTATTTTATTTGCTGCCTTTTCATCATCCTCTCCCCGCTGCAGGTGGCGAACATCCAGGCTCTCTCCAGCAAACTGGAGGTCCAGAGCTCCCACCTGACCTCTGACCTGCGGACCTGTGAGCAGAGCCGCGCTGGCATGGCGGCAAAGAGCGACCAGCTGGTCCAGGAGGCCCAGAAGACTCACGACACCAGGGTACGCTTGATGTCTGCTCCATAAAGCCTAACCCTAACTGCTCCATAAAGCCAAACCCTAACCTTAACCCTAACCCTGTCTGCTCCATAAACCCTAACCGCTCCAAAAACCCTAACCCAGTCTGCTCCATAAACCCTAACCCTGTCTGCTCCATAAACCCTAACCGCTCCATAAACCCTAACCTTAACCCTAACCCAGTCTGCTCCATAAACCCTAACCCAGTCTGCTCCATAAACCCTAACCCAGTCTGCTCCATAAACCCTAACCCAGTCTGCTCCATAAACCCTAACCCAGTCTGCTCCATAAACCCTAACCCAGTCTGCTCCATAAACCCTAACCCAGTCTGCTCCATAAACCCTAACCGCTCCATAAACCCTAACCCAGTCTGCTCCATAAACCCTAACCCAGTCTGCTCATAAACCCTAACCCTGTCTGCTCCATAAACCCTAACCCTGTCTGCTCCATAATGCATGGCCCGACGGGGAAGGTGGAACTTCTGAGCCTTCAGGAAATTAAAAAGCTAACCTTTTGAGAGAACAAATCTCAGGACTCCTTCAGGGGTTCCATTAAGCTGTTATATAAGCTGTTGATATATAAATAACCTATATATTAATATATAATATATATATATGATATATATTATATCATTCAGTATATAATAGCTATATTGATATACATCTAACTCTTCAGGTTCTAGTGATATATATATAATATACAGTGGGGCAAATAATATGTAAATATACAGTGGGGCAAAAAAGTATTTAGTCAGCCACCAATTGTGCAAGTTCTCCCACTTAAAAAGATGAGAGAGGCCTGTAATTTTCCTCATAGGTATACCTCAGCTATGAGAGACAAAATGAAAAAAAAAAAATCTAGAAAATCACATTGTCTGATTTTTAAAGAATTTATTTGCAAATTATGGTGGAAAATAAGTATTTGGTCATGCCAAATGCCCTTTGTTGGCAATGACAGAGGTCAAACGTTTTCTGTAAGTCTTTACAAGGTTTTCACACACTACTGCTGGTATTTTGGCCCATTCCTCCATGCAGATCTCCTCTAGAGCAGTGATGTTTTTGGGCCTTCGCTGGGCAACACAGACTTTCAACTTCCTCCAAAGATTTTCTATGGGGTTGAGATCTGGAGACTGGCGAGGCCACTCCAGGACCTTGAAATGCTTCTTACGAAGCCACTCCTTCGTTGCCCGGGCGGTGTGTGTTGGGATGGGGTCATTGTCATGCTGAAAGACCCAGCCACGTTTCATCTTCAGTGCCCTTGCTGATGGAAGGAGGTTTTCACTCAAAATCTCTCACGATGCATGGCCCCATTCATTCTTCTCCGTCACACGGATCAGACGTCCTGGTCCCTTGGCAGGAAAAAACAGCCCCCAAAACATGATGTTTCCCACCCCCATGCTTCACTGTAGGTATGGTGTTCTTTGGATGCAACTCAGCATTCTTTCTCCTCCAAACACGACGAGTTGAGTTTTTACCAAAAAGTTCTATTTTGGTTTCATCTGACCATATGACATTCTCTCAATCCTGTTCTGGATCATCCAAATGCTCTCTAGCAAACTTCAAACAGGCCAGGACATGCACTGGCTTTAGCAGGGGGACACGTCTGGCACTGCAGGATTTGAGTCCCTGGCGGCGTAGTGTGTTAGTGATGGTAGCCTTTTGGCGCATTTCCACTAGCACGGCTGCTCGGCTCGGTTTGGTTGTGTTTCCATTACAACTGGTGCCTCCTCGACGTGGGCGGGGTCGTCATAACACGGCTGCGCGAAACCGCTGTGACGTCATTTACACGACGCCGAGCAACGTACAAATCCGGAAGATCAGAACAACAACAACGCGTGGTGCCGTCGAGCTCCCTCTGAATCCGTTCTTCGGCAAACAGAGTCAGGAACGTCTGGACCTCCTCCACCGACCAAGGAGTGGATTTTTTCTGAGAAGCCATCTCGTTCCAAGTCAAAAAGCAGTAAAAAGTGGTGTCTTGTCTCGCGTCTTGTTTTTACATTCTAGGCGGTCGTCGCGCGGTTATGACGCTTCCAGTGACGACACTCATCGGCCAATCAGTGGAAGGCAGTCGGCTGACGTCACATTTTAGTAACGCTTTGGCTCGCTTGGAACCAGGGCTGAGGTGATACCAAAAATGTACCCGGTTGCAGGTACTGCGTGCTAGTGGAAACACGCAAATAGCACGCCGAGCCGAGCCATACCGAGCCGAGCCGTGCTAGTGGAAATGCACCATTTGTTACTTTGGTCCCAGCTCTCTGTAGATCATTCACTAGGTCCCCCCGTGTGGTTCTGGGATTTTTGTTCACTGTTCTTGTGATCATTTTGACCCCACAGGGTGAGATCTTGCGTGGAGCCCCAGATCGAGGGAGATTATCAGTGGTCTTGTATGTCTTCCATTTCCTAATAATTGCTCCCTCAGTTGATTTCTTCACACCAAGCTGCTTACCTATTACAAATTCAGACTTCCCAGCCTGGTGCAGGTCCACAATTGTGTTTCTGGTGTCCTTTGACAGCTCTTTGGTCATAGTGGAGTTTGCAGTGTGACTGTTTGAGGTTGTGGACAGGTGTCTTTTATACTGATAAGGAGTTCAAACAGGTGCCATTAATACAGGTAACGAGTGGAGGACAGAGGAGCCTCTTAAAGAATAAGTTACAGGTCTGTGACAGCCAGAAATCTTGCTGGTTTGTAGGTGACCAAATACTTATTTTCCACCATAATTTGCAAATAAATTCTTAAAAAATCAGACAATGTGATTTTCTGGATTTTTTTTTTTTCATTTTGTCTCTCATAGCTGAGGTTTACCTATGATGAAAATTACAGGCCTCTCTCATCTTTTTAAGTGGGAGAACTTGCACAATTGGTGGCTGACTAAATACTTTTTTGCCCCACTGTATATATATATATATATATATATATATATATATATATATATATATATTATATATATATATATATATATATATATATATATATATATATATATATATATAAGTATATAAGTCTGGTCATATAAGTCTGGTCTCTTTGTGTCTGTGCAGATGAAGACGATCCTGTTGGAGCAGAACCGCCTGCGGGAAGAAAAGCAACTGATGGCCCAGCGGGTGGCAATGGTGGAGGGAGAGAACCGGAGAGTCCAGAACCTGGGGGCTCACCCCAACTGCAAGGTACTGACCCCCCACTCCACTAGAGGACAGACAGTTCCCCCCCCACACCAGAGAACAGTCCCCCTCCTCCCCCCACCAGAGAACAGTCCCCTCCCCACCAGAGAACAGTCCCCTCCCCCCACCACCAGAGAACAGTCCCCCCCTCCCACCAGAGAAACAATCCCCCCCACCAGAGAAAAAGTCCCCTTCCCCCCACCACCAGAGAACAGTCCCCCCACCAGAGAACAGTCCCCCCCACCACCATAGAACAGTCCCCCCCCCACCAGAGAACAGTCCCCTCCTCCCCCCACGAGAGAACAGTCCCTCTCCCCCCACCAGAGAAACAGTCCCCCCACCAGAGGAACAGTCCCCCCACCAGAGAACAGTCCCCTCCCCCACCAGAGACACAGTCCCCTCCCCCCCCACCAGAGAACAGTCCCCTCCCCCCCCACCAGAAGAAACAGTCCCCCCCACCAGAGAAACAGTCCCCCCCAACCAGAGAAAAGTCCCCTCCCCCCACCACCATAGAACAGTCCCCCCACCACCAGAGAACAGTCTCCCCCCACCAGAGAACAGTCCCCTCGCCCCACCACCATAGAACAGTCCCCCCCCAACAGAGAACAGTCCCCTCCCCCCACCACCATAGAACAGTTCCCCACCACACAGAGAACAGTCTCCCCCACCACCAGAAAACAGTCCCCCCCCACCAGTGAACAGTCCCCTACCCCCCACCAGAGAACAGTCCCCTACCCCCCACCAGAGAACAGTCCCCCCCCACAAGAGAACAGTTCCCCTCCTCCCCCACCAGAGAACAGTCCCCCCCCACCAGTCGACAGTCCCCTCCCCCCACCACCAGAGGGAGCCTGTCTACCCATCTGTTCAACGGGCTGTAGGTAAAATATCCAAAATGGCCCCTCTCTTCTCCCTCCTTACCTTTTTTTTTTCCGCCATTAAGAAGTTGTGTGTTCCCTTTTTTGATGCAAGCGACCTATTACGGTAGCTTTGTTGGTCAGCAGATGAGAAGAATGTGTAAGGATAAAACATGTTCCGATTTCTGGTTGGGAAGACTTCCTCCGGTCCACCACGAGATAAGGGTTAAGGGTTAGGCTGCCGAAGGGACCTCATCCATTTGACCCACACAAACACCCACAGTACGCACACACACACTACACACCAACAGCCACAGTACTCACACACACAACACACACTCACCCACAGTACGCACACACACACTACACACCAACAGCCACAGTACTCACACACACAACACACTCAGCCACAGTACGCACACACACACACTACACACCAACAGCCACAGTACACACACAGTACACACCAACAGCCAGTGTTTCCTTGTGGGATGTGATCCATTGATCATCATTAGAGCAGTGGGATGACAGCAGGTCTGATCAGTCAGCAGAACCCCAGAGGATATCTCAGAGGGGTCTGAGGGCATCAGCGGCAGGAAGGGATGGATGGAATAGATAACGGTAGGAAACCCCAATCACGACAAAGGCCTATTCTCAGGACCCAGAGGGCCACAGGCCCTATGGGAGGGGCCACTGGGGAATGGGAACCTGCAGTGTGGGGCTTAGGGTGCCAACGCTGGAAGAGGGACTGATGCTTTCATGGGCGTTCCTTCCACTGTGAATACAATATTGATATCATATATTTGCTTTCTTCCCGCTTGCTAAATGTCCTCTGCAGCAGGGTCAGGTGACCAAGCCGATGCCAGGCAGTGGATAACGGTCCAGTCAAAGGGAGCAGTTTGTATATAATCTGTATATCTCTATGGGTCCACGTTCATACTGAGAGTGCAGATCAACCTGTGGACTAACCCTAACAGCATAAGAAGACTCAGGCATGTACAAATAGCAGACTCTCAGCTTCCAAGTTGAGTGCTTCAGAAACTTTTTCACTCGAATGAATTCAATATGTTGAATTATTGTCGATTAGTGTAAATGACCAAACATGTTTATTTATGAGACAAAACACTTGAATCATGAAAGGATGTATACGCTAGCTATTTATCATCTACAGCTTATCACATTAATGTATAATTATTACTATAATATATGCCTGACTAAACACTTATTCTATGGCATTGCGGTTGCAATTGTCCTTGATGTACAATTTGTTTCTTCCTATTCTTGTAATCAGCGGAAAAAGTTGTGTCAATGGTTTTGTATTCACATATTTGACTTTGTATCAAGGTTATTGCTAATTTATGATTGTTTTATGAAGAAATAAATAGCAGATTTTTTTTCCACAGCCTTTAATAAATGAAACCAATAACTAAAACCCTGCTTCTTTTTTTAAATGAACATGACAAAGTCTGGCCAAAGCACAACTGGACAGCCTTGGTCCACCAACAACACTGAAACCGTCAACCTTTAATGCTGGTCTGTCCTCTAAATCTGTACACTTATCCAGCGTCATCAAACTCATCAAATCAATAAACATCTTATAACAAATCATTGAATACCGCTGGGAAACACTGAAACACCACTTCATTCTGCACGTCAACTCAGTCATATCCTGATCGGTGAATCATCCTTTCCCTGGCATTATGCATGTCGATATAGATTGTGGTCTGAGCATTAAAGTGTAGCAGGAACTTTTGGTTCCCTCTGATCACATTTGAAGCTTCAGCAAGAGGTTTACATAAAGTCATGGCCCTCACTATGGCCAGCTCTCTGACAGGAAGATTTAAGAGGCACTTGGTCGCTGCGTACGCAAAGGATCTAAATTAAGATGAACGCGCAAACAAGCAGCCCTGGCTGAGCGCTCTGCTGAGGGGTCTGTCAGCAGGTGAAGTGTTATCAGGAAATCCTTTGTGTCGACATGGGAGCATGTTTCCAGTGTGTATCTGCATATAGGCACAAGATGCACAAACAACATGTACTTGGCATTGTCCACGTGTTTCCCGATTCAAAAATAACATGTTGGTTTGTCCATAGGGCTCATGTTCAATAAGTACGGCCATGCAACCAGGGCTGGGGATTTTACAACCGTCATTAGCCAACTCACACTTTCTACATCACATTCCCAACGCATTCAACTTTTGGCAAATGTCTTTTAATTATTTTACATACATACAATTTTGCCATCTCATAGTCATGAGCGGATTGATATAAAGCTTTCATCATCCTGATATTTCAGGACTTATTAACTGAAATATTTCCTCTGCTGAAATATAGAAATGGTCTCCAAGGGATTTTAAAGTGTTACTTTAAAGCTGTGCTGTTGGCCCCTTTTAGTGTCTCTGATTTATGGAACAGCCCTCCTCATCTCGTTATGGCTCGTCATTTAACGCCAGCATGTTACGAGTCAACACTGAGACTGTGACGCAAGTGAGTAAGAGTCACCGAGTGTAAGATATTAACAGACAGCAGAAGAAGTCAATACAAAACAACTCATATTTCAAATGGATTCTGTGTGAGTTAGCGCGTGTGCCAGAGATGATGTCGTCAGAGATGACGACTGGTCGAGCAGCAGAAGGCGTGGGGGGGCTGAGCGGTTCAGGGAGGAAACATAAATATTCCATCGAGGACAAATTGACAGGAGAACAAAAGACAGTGAGGTTTACCTCCAAAGTAAATACAAAAAACGTCTGCATCCCACAGAGCAAAGCGTGATGTGGGTCAGCATGACCTTTATGACTTCATCCTCACAGCAAGAAACAACAACCCTGTTTCCAACTGAATACAAAGGCTGGCTGTATGCTTAACTCATTTTAAAATCCAATGTATTCTTCCCGAAGGATATTTAGACACTGAAACAAATAGAACCGAGACTAAATGGATAATACAGCCTGCGGCGACGTATGAAAATCTGAGTCTGGGGGCCCCAGAGGGGGCTAAAAGCAGGGCTCCAGGAGGGCTATAACGAGAGCCACGATTGACGAAATGTTACTCAATACAATGTCAACACTTGTATTGAGTTGTATTGAACACTAACTATGGCAACATATTCTATTATAATATTATACAATACAATAAATACAATATTATTCAACATCTAAGGACCAGCATTTATGTGCTGTGGCTGAAAAAGCGTTTGCACGTATGTTATGAATAAATTCAATCATTCTAATTCACAGCAATACCTTATTCCAAAGACTTCATATTAGTCCAAGAACTGTCTTTTCTTTGAGTGGTGGTTGGCTGAGCGTCTGAGAGCTCCCCCTGGCGGTGGCTCTACTTCCTGCCCCCGTCGGCTCTACTTCCTGCCCCTGTCGGCTCTACTTCCTGCCCCGGCTGGCTCTACTTCCTGCCCCGGCTGGCTCTACCTCCTGCCCCGGCTGGCTCTACCTCCTGCCCCGGCTGGCTCTACTTCCTGCCCCGGCTGGCTCTACTTCCTGCCCCGGCTGGCTCTACTTCCTGCCCCGGCTGGCTCTACCTCCTGCCCCTGCTGGCTCTACTTCCTGCCCCGGCTGGCTCTACATCCTGCTCCAGCTGGCTCTACCTCCTGCCCCTGCTGGCTCTACCTCCTGCCTCTGTCGGCTCTACTTCCTGCCCCAGCTGGCTCTACTTCCTGCACCCATGTTAGTCTACTTCCTGCCCCTGGTGGCTCTACTTCCTGCTCCTGGTAGCTGTACTTCCTGCCCTCTACTTCCCGATGCAGAAGTCTCTGAAGACGATATCCAGGATCTCGTCAGCGCCGACCTGGCCGGTGATGCGGCCCAGGCTGCTGAGGGCCAGCCGCACGCCGTCCGCTGCCAGCGCCAGGTCCCGGTCCCGGAGGCGCTGGTACTGCTGCAGCGCCGCCACGCACTGCGTCAGGTGGGCCCGGTGCCGCGCCTGGGTCAGGCTGGGGGGCCCGGCGGCCAGGGGGTCCCCACACCTGGGGGGGGGGTAGCTTAGTGGGCTGAACATAAAACACATGACGGCTAGAGAGAGGAAGAGCAAAGAAACACTGCCCTGCTGCTTTCTATATCATATATCTACAATATATATATATATCTATATATATATCTATATATATATCTTATATATCTATATCTATATATATATATATATATATATATATATATATATATATATATATATATATATATATATATATATATATATAATATAACTTATCTACAACATGGGGGGTCACAGAGCCTTGAGAGAGGGGGGGGGGGTGTACTCCGAGCCTTGACAGGGGGGTAGGGGGGGGGGGGTGTACTCCGAGCTTGGACAGGGGGGTAGGGGGGGGGGGGTGTACTCACAGAGCCTTCAGGCCGGCCTGCAGCTCCTCCAGCAGAGCTTGCAGCCCGGCGGCGGAGCGGCAGGAGGCCAGGCACCAGGGGGGCAGAGCAACCCCCCTGGTGCCTGGGGGGGGCAGAGCAACCCCCCTGGTGCCTGGGGGGGGCAGGGCGCCCGCCAGCGCCCGCTCCAGCTGCCCCCTGCGCTGCTCGGGGAGCAGGTCCGCCTTGTTCAGCACCAGCACACACCTCACTGCGGGAGACACACACACACACACACACACACACACACACACACACACACACACACACACACACACACACACACACCAACAGACTGCATTTGATACCAATTCATCAGCAGCGGAATACTGCGACCCGGCTGCGTCAAACCCCCTAAACACATTATTTCCCTATTTTCAGGCATTGCCGGCAGTAAAAAAACGTAGATAATAATTGCTCCTGCAAGTTGCTCTTTATGCTTAAAACTGTCAAAATGCAGAATAGGAAGCTTATGAAATGTGAATATTATTGAGTAAAGGATTTCCTTCTTTGTGGTCACACGTGAGTTGGTTCCAGGGCATGAGGCCAGTGGCCCTGTCCCTAATTCGGACCTGTTGTGCTGTTGGGTCAGAACCCGACAGAACCCGCTCTTATTATTACACAAGGTACCTGGGTCAGGCTCCTCCCGGGGGGGAAGCACACTGTGGATGTACCCCTGGAGGAGGGCAGGGGCCTGCTGGAGGTCAGGGGGCAGCAGGGTGGAGTCCACCACCACCAGGGTCAGGTCCGCCTGCTCCACCCTGGAGGGGAGTGTTGGAAGGTTAACGTGGGGGCTCATAGTAACGAGGTACACACGTTGTTATTTACCACCACTTCAGGGAACCTCTGAGCATGGTGGAAACTTCAGGTCTGTCTCTTCTATCAGACACCAGCAAAGCCGTATGACAGGAGGAACATGGCCACAGAAACTGTAGTAATCATCTAAACGTAAACTTGAAGTTACTGACTACTTGATTACTGAAGACTACGGTTTCAACAATTGACCCAAACTACAGAATGACAATGACTGACAATGCAGGCTCTTGCTTTTTCCTTCCCCCCCGAGCGCGACTGCTTGGGGCCAAAGTCGGGTCCGCCCGGGAGGTTCCCCCAGCCCCTCCCCTAGGGACCCAAGCAGCCGCGCTCACGGCAACAACTGCCTCTACATGTCCTTCCTGTTCTGGAGGTCACCTGACCCTACACACACTCCCCTAAAAACAAGAACCCCCCCCCACTGTCCTAAATATCCAGAGCCCCCCCCCTTGCTGCTACTGTCCACTAACCCTACTACTAACCCTGACCCTAACAACCATAAAACCCTGACCACCATCTAACCCTGACCACGATCTAACCCTGACCACGATCTAACCCTAACCACCATCTAACCCTGACCACCATCTAACCCTGACCACCATCTAACCCTGACCACCATCTAACCCTGACCACCATCTAACCCTGACCACCATCTAACCCCTGACCACCATCTAACCCCGACCACCATCTAACCCTGACAGACCGAGCCTGGCGAGGCGAGCACTCCGTCTCTAAACCTCAGTGCGAAGGGGGAAGGAGAACAGGGCCAACCGGTGTAAACAGTGGAAGTAGCCCTGATAGAAGAGCAACCCCTACATCACACATTATTCTCCCTTCAGTCCTCATCATGGAGACATTCGTCCGCCCAGGGACGGCTTTACCACTGATATTTATATCACACACACTCATCCACTTTCCAAACCACAACGCATTGAATTATTTCTTCCTTGCTTTGTTTCCCCGAGCGGTGGAAATGAAACAATACTTGATATTGTGGTGAGGTGGCCCCTGAGTTCCCTGAGTCCCGCCACGAAGCATCACTGTCACTGATGCTAAAATTACCTCTGCTAGCGCACAGCGCTAGACCGGCCTGGTGCCCTGAAGCGCAAGACTGAAATGTTTATTAAACATTAACAGTCACATCCTATACTCCACTCTTAGCAGGATGTTGCAATGGCGGACGTCGGAGATAGAAGGACTTAAGCCGACCACCGCGTGAGAACCACATGGAAACAGAACCGCCGACGTGAGGGAGGGAGGGATCTCTCTCTCTCTCTCTCTCCCTCCCTCTCACCGTTCCCTCGCCCTGCGGACACCCTCCTGTTCCACGGGGTCGGGGCTGTCTCTCAGGCCCGCCGTGTCACTCAGCAGCACGGGGAAGCCCCCGATGTCCAGCGCCGTCTCCACCACGTCCCTGGTGGTCCCGGCCACCGGGGACACGATGGCCGCCGGCCGCCGGCCTGAGGGACAAAGAGGAGGAGAACTAAACATAGAAGGACGCCATAGTGTTGATGGAATAGTTAAGTAATCTTATTGTATTTAATGTGAAAACACATTTTCACATGACCATCCACAACATGTATTCACATGACCATCCACAACATGTAATCACATGAACTTCCACAACATGTAATCACATGACCATCCACAACATGTATTCACATGACCATCCATGACATGTGATCACATGACCATCCACAACATGTAATCACATGAACTTCCACAACATGTAATCACATGAACTTCCACAACATGTAATCACATGAACTTCCACAACATGTATTCACATGACCATCCACAACATGTATTCACATGCATGCCCATGAGCACATACAACATACAACCACAACAAACAACTCGGTTTGTTTAAGATGTTTTCTTTATCTTCTCCAACCAGCTAGGAAAGCCCTAGGGTTTGTACCTAATCCCTCACAGACACTGGGCCCAGGACCTTATTGTATCCTCTGGTTGGAGTCTGGCTGATTATAAACAGCATGAGGGCTGAGCAGCCTCACAGCCACTTCCTGCCCCTACAGCCGCAGCGTTGATCCAGCATCAGATAAAGGGTTGCTATTGTTTCCTCTGACACTGTATCCCAGAGGCCGAGCTGCAGGGAACAGATGAGGCCTAGTTTAGGGTTTGAGTGACTGCTGTTGTTTCTATTATTTTACCCAGAATATTTTTAGTGGGTTTCTTTACTGCTGTATTTTTTTTTCATATAACAATGTGTGTACATAACATTGCATGTAAGAACAAAAAGCGGGTACTATTTAGTGGATGTTCATGTTAATACATGTTATGGATGTTCATGTGATTACATGTTATGGATGTTCATGTGATTACATGTTGTGAATACATGTAGCTGATGTTCATGTGAAAACATATTGTGGATGTTCCTGTGAATACACGTTGCGGAAGTTCATGTGAATACATGCTTTGGAAGTTTGTGTGAATATACAGTCCCCTCCAATAGTATTGGAACAGTGAGGCCATTATATTTGCTGTAGACTGGAAACATTTGGGTTTGAAACCAAAAGATGAATGTGAGACAAGAGATACAAATTTCAGCTTTTATCTCCAGGTATTTATATCTGGATCCGATAAATAACTTAGAAGATAGCATTATTTTTAAAGGAACACCACATTTTTATGTGAGCAAAAATATTGTAACAGATATATTTAAAATAAATTAAAGTAAATAAGACTTAATATTTTGTTGCAAATCCTTTGACTGCAATAACTCGTATCAAGCCTGTGACCCATTGACATCACCAAACTTGTGCATTCTTCTTTTGTGATGCATTTCCAGGCTTTCACCGCAGCCCCTTTCAGTCGTTTTCTGTTTTGGGGGGTTACTGCCCTTCAGTCTCCTCTTTAGCAGGTAAAACGGATGCTCTATAGGGTTTAAGTCTGGAGATTGACTTGGCCAGTCTAAAACCTTCCACTTCTTGCCCCAGATGAACTCCTTTGTTGTGTTTGCAGTGTGTTTTGGATCATTATCTTGTTGCATGATGAATGATCTTCCAATCAGTTTGGTTGCATTTTTCTTTAAATTAGAAGACAAAATGTTCCTGTAGACTTCCGAGTTCAATTTGCAGTTGCCATCCTGTGTTACATCATCAATGAAGATTAATGATCCCGTCCCAGAAGAAGCCATGCAAGCCCAAGCCATGACATTGCCTGCACCGTGTTTCACAGATGAGCTTGTATGTTTGGGGTCATGAGCAGATCCTTTCTTTCTCCAAACGTTAGCCTTTCCGTCATTTTGGTAAAGGTTAATCTTTGTCTCATCAGTCCATAAGACGTTGTCCCAGAATTTTTGAGGCCCGTCTCTGTACTTTTTGGCAAAATCAAGCCTGGCCTTCTTATTGTTTTTGCTAATGAGTGGTTTGCATCTTCTGGCTTAGCCTCTGTACTTTTGCTCATGAAGTCTTCTGCGAACAGTAGATAATGATACCTTCACTCCTGCCCTCTGGAGGTTGTTGCTGATGTCAACAACAGCCTGTTTTAGGGTCTTTCTTTACAGGACTCACGTTTGTCATCAACTGCTGCTGTTTTCCTTGGTCTACCCGTTCGACGTCTGTTACTTAGTACACCAGTGGTTTCTTTCTTCTTCAGGACATTCCAAATGGTTGTACTGGCTATTGCCAATATTTGTGCAATGGCTCTGATGGATTTTCCATCTTCTCTCAGCTTCACAATTGCTTCCTTTTCACCCATAGCCAGCTCCCTGGTTTTCGTGCTGGTTACACCTCTAGCTATAATAATTGCAGTCTGCACAGGCAAAACCCAAATCTGAAACTAAGAATAGACATTCAGCGCTATTTATTGTTTGAATGATCAATGTAATAGGACACACCTGGGCAACAAAACACACCTGTCAGTCACATGTTCCAATACTTTTCCTCCCCTAAAAATGTGGTGTTCCTTTACAAATAATGCTATCTTCCAAGTATTTTATCGGATCCAGATGTAAATAACTGGAAATAAAAGCTGAAATGTGCATCCCTGTCTCATATTCAACCCAAATGTTACCAGTCTACAGCAAATATAAATTAATTGGCCTCACTGTTCCAATACTATTGGAGGGGACTGTGTGTTGTGGATTTGCTGGTATAATATGGACAAAAAGGGATATTGAACATAAAAAAAAGCGAAATAAATATTTAATTTTTCTTTTATTTGTTGTTCATGTTTCAGAAATCTCCAACTGATCTCCAAAGTGAGTACTCGCTGAAACGCGGTGCACACGTCAACTCGCTGAACAGCTGATTAATTAATTAGTAATGTGAATCATAATTCAACACAATGTGATTAAAAATTTGTTTTGGGCAGAGCATTCTAGAAGAGGAGGGCGCCGTGTTATGACCACCGTGATTCGTTAGTATTGTCGTGGTAGAGAGGGAAATATCTATTTATGGAAATTTTTGTCTGGTCTTATCGCACAGCCCTAGTTATGATGTGCTGGTGAGTGATCATGTGATCCTGTGCTGGTGTGATCATGTTGTGATTTGATCATGTTGTGATGTGATCATGTGATAATGTTGTGATGTGCTGGTGAATGATCATGTCATCATGTGATCATGATTGATGTGCTGGTGTGTGATCATGTGACCATGTTGTGATGTGATCATGTGTTCTTGTGGATGTGCTGGATAGTGATCATGTGATGTGATCATGGGATGTTGTGGATGTGCTGGATGGTGTAACCATGTGAAGGCTGCTACCTACAGAGTGCGTTGAGCTGGGTTAGGGTAAGGCTTAACCCTAACCCTACCTACAGAGTGCGTTGAGCTGGGTTAGGGTTAGGGTTAACCCTAACCCTACCTACAGAGTGCGTTGAGCTGGGTTAGGGTTAGGGTTAACCCTAACCCTACCTACAGAGTGCGTTGAGCTGGGTTAGGGTTAGGGTTAACCCTACCTACAGAGTGCGTTGAGCAGGCTAGTACCTACAGAGTGCGTTGAGCAGGCTGCTCTTCCCGGCGTTGGTGGCTCCGGCGATGACCACCTGGACGCCGCTGCGGAGCCTCTCGCCTCGCCGCTCGTCCTTCAGATGACCCTCCAGCTCCCCCTGCAGGGCGCACACCCACCCGTCCACTGGGGGAGACAGAGACAGTCAGGGGGGAGACTCGCCCTCCAGCTCCCCCTGCAGGGCGCACAGCACACCCATCCGTCCGCTGGGGGAGAGATACAGTCAGGGGGGACACTCGCCCTCCAGCTCCCCCTGCAGGGCGCACACCCATCCGTCCACTGGGAGAGAGAGAGAGAGACAGGGGGGAGACTCTTTCCCTTGGAGAGTGTTTCCCTTGGAGAGGGGAGGAACACCGCGCAGCAAGGCGCCAGGAGACGCCATCAGGCGGGGGTCAAAGTGGATCAGGAACCTGGTTTATTATTGAAGGAAATGGGGGAGGTCACACACCTTAGATGTAGAATAGGGGGGGGGTCCTTCGATTGGTTTTGAGTATCTTTAATGTCAGCCTATTTAAGAACCTTTAATGTCGGCCTATTTAAAAACGTTCGACTTGATTTGGAAATGCATCAAAGGAGACTTGGACCCAAAACGTTCAACAAGCTACCTTCAGCCCTCCCTCCCACCAGGGGGCACACTGCCCAACATATTGCATCCTATGAGACTCGATATTATCTGAGGATATGAGAAGAAGATTGTTTCACTAAATCATCAGTCGGGGTCTGTTTACCACAAACCTCAGTGTTTATCTGAGGCACACGCTCTATTTCGGTCTCTGCTGCTGCGGTCTACATTATTTTTGGTCTAACCGTAACCCTATGGTCTAATCCTATGGTCTAACACTAACCCTAATCCTAAGGTCTAACCCTATGGTCTAACCCTATGGTCTAAGCCCATGGTCTTACCCTAACCCTATGGTCTAACCCAGTGATTTTCAACCACTGTGCCGCGGCACACTGGTGTGCCGTGGGAGGTTGTCAAGTGTGCCGTGGAAAATTATCTAATTTCACTTAATTGTTCTAAAAAAATGTTGCGTTGGTTGCTGCAAGTAGTTGTGTGCCAGTTCAGTGCCAGTGTTGAGTGTCGGCGCTCTTCAATGCAGTGGCCGGCAGAGTAGTTAAATTATTTTTCTTGCCAGTAGGTGGCAACAGGTAGCGCTATGATCTTGGCACCTTGTTTATTTAGGACAATAAAATAAGACAGTGATGCACGGAATAAGTCGCGGCAATGAATAGATCCACGGTGGCGACACGGTAAACAGCTATGGATAAATATCTGAAAAGGAAAAGAACAGACTCCGAGCTCGGCCTCGGACAAAATCCTAACCCAGACGATGAACTGCCCAGTACAAGTGGTGACCACAACAAGACAGTTAAAACGGTGAGCTCGAGGCAATACAGTGACAGTTATCTTTCGTTTGGATTTACTTTCACCGGGGATCCTACTGCACCTATCCCGTTATGCTTGGTGTGTGGGGAAAAGCTATCGAACAGTGCTATGGTCCCAAGCAAGCTTAAACGCCATCTCCAAACGAAACACCCGTCCCCTTCAAAATAAGAGCACAGACTATTTTGTTCGCATGCGTCAAAGCATGGAGAAACAGGCAACTTTAATGAGAAAAAACGGGAAGGTGTCTGAGAGAGCTCTCAAAGCTAGCTACTTAGTGGCTGAACTCGTAGCCAAATCAAAAAAGGCACACACTGTGGCAGAGACATTAATATTACCTGCCTGCAAAGCAATTGTGAATGAGATGCTCGGTGCTGACACTGTTAAAGAAGTAGCCAAAGTTCCGCTCTCAGATGTCAACACTGCTGCACTGTGTGAGACAATAGGCAAACATCTGAAAAATCTGGAGGAGAAGCTGTCATTTTATTTCCCCTCACCTCCATGAATGCCTTGACTGGGTCAGGGACCCATACAGCTCAGCAACAGTTTTGGAAAGGACATGACTTTGCAGGAGCAGGAGGAACTAACTGAACTAAGACAAGATCGTGGGTTAAAGCTAAGCTTTGCTGATCTACCTTTGGACAGATTTTTGTTGAATGCTGCCAAGGAGTTCCCCATTCTGGCAAACAGAGCCATTTCAACATTGCTCCCATTTTCCACAACATATCTATGCGAGTTGAGCTTCTCAAGCATGACAGCTATAAAAACTAAAAAGCGAGAGAGACTAAGAGCTGTTGAGGAGGAGCTTCGTGTGTGCCTTTCTTCAGTACCTGCCAGGATAACAGCTTTGTGCTCATCTAAACAGGCCCAGATTTCACACTAAGTGAGTAAAAAGCCATTTGAGGGAATAAATGTGTATTTTATATACTGTATTTGGCTCCATGTGATATTCTGTAACAATTTTGGTTGGTGGTGTGCCTTGGGATTTTTTCAATGTAAAAAGTGGTGCCGTTGCCCAAAAAAGGTTGAAAAACACTGGTCTAACCCTATGGTCTAACCCTATGGTCTAACCCTAACCCTCTGGTCTAACCCTATGGTCTAACCCTATGGTCTAACCCTATGGTCTAACCCTATGGTCTAACCCTATGGTCTAACCCTAACCCTATGGTCTAACCCTATGGTCTAACCCTATGGCCTAACCCTATGGTCTAACCCTATGGTCTAACCCTATGGTCTAACCCTATGGTCTAACCCTATGGTCTAACCCTATGGTCTAACCCTAACGTCTAACCCTATGGTCTAACCCTGCTCTAACCCTAACCTAGGGTTAGGCGTGGCTCTCCGTCCTCCATTGTTGTGTTCACCAGCAGATTTGAGGCTCAAGGCACCAGAAGCAGGGAAGCCATTCATAAGTGATGTCTCATCCTGCAAATGTGCGCACGCACACACACACACACACACACACACACACACACACACACACACACACACACACACACACACACACACACACACACACACACACACACACACACACACACACACACACACACACACACACACACGTCCCTGGTAGCTTAGCTCATGTTATGATATAGCCTCGTTCCCGTTACAGTATACACCATATACTGTATACACACCATACTACACCATATATACACACCCTACCATGTATATATACACAGACACCATACTACTCCATATATACACACCCTACCATATATATATATATACACACCATACTACACACCATATATATACCATATACTTATACCATACTATACCATATACAGTGGGGCAAAAAAGTATTTAGTCAGCCACCAATTGTGCAAGTTCTCCCACTTAAAAAGACGAGAGAGGGCTGTAATTTTCATCATAGGTAAACCTCAGCTATGAGAGACAAAATGAAAAAAAATCTAGAAAATCATATTGTCTGATTTTTAAAGAATTTATTTGCATTGTTAGATAGAACACTCAGATACACTCAAACACACCTCAAACCTCACATTCACTCAAACACACCTCAAACCCATTGTTAGATGGAACACTCAGATAGACTCAAACACACCTCAAACCCATTGTTAGATAGAACACTCAGATACACTCAAACACACCTCAAACCCATTGTTAGATAGAACACTCAAACACACCTCAAACCCATTGTTAGATAGAACACTCAAACACACCTCAAACCCATTGTTAGATAGAACACTCAGATACACTCAAACACACCTCAAACCCATTGTTAGATAGAGCACTCAACACTCACAGATAGACTCAAACACCACCTCAAACCCATTGTTAGGATAGAACACTCAAACACACCTCAAACCCATTGTTAGATAGAACACTCAGATACACTCAAACACACCTCAAACCCATTGTTAGATAGAACACTCAGATACACTCAAACACACCTCAAACCCATTGTTAGATGGAACACTCACATTCACTCAAACACACCTCAAACCCATTGCTAGATGGAACACTCACATTCACTCAAACACACCTCAAACCCATTGTTAGACCCCATTGCTACTGAGACGGCTCTCCTCGCAGTGACTGAGTACCTCCGTGCTGCCAGAGCCTCTACCCTCTCATCGGTTCTCATTCTCCTCGACCTGTCCGCAGCATTTGACACGGTGAACCACCCGATCCTCCTTGCCATTCTTGCTGAACTTGGCATCGCTGAATCTGCTCTTTCCTGGTTCACATCCTACCTGATGAACCACACCTATCAAGTGAAATGGAATGGCTCCTTGTCCAAACCTTGCACGCTTGAAACTGGGGTCCCTCAAGGCTCTGTACTGGGGCCTCTTCTGTTCTCCCTCTATACCAGATCTCTGGGCTCTGTAATTGCATCACACGGCTTTTCCTATCACTGCTATGCTGACGACACTCAGCTATCTCTCTCTTTCCCCTCATCTGATAAAGCCCTGATTGCAACACGCATATCGGAATGTCTGGCGGACGTCAGCCACCTGGACAACTGCCCCATCACCTGAGGCTTAACCTCAACAAAGCCGAGCTCCTCCTAATCCCAGGGAAAGATTGCCCACACACATGGACTTACTGGTCACCCGTTGAGAACATCACTGTATCTCCTTCTCCAACTGCCAGAAACCTCGGTGTGGTATTGGACAATCAGTTATGCTGCACCGCAAACATCACTGCGGTGGACCGATCCTGCAGATTTGAACTTTACAACATCCGCAGAATCCGGCCCTTCCTCACAAGGGAAGAAGGCCCTTCCTCACAAGGGAAGAAGCTCTAACCCTTCTAGTCCAATCACTGGTCATCTCACGCCTCGACTACTGCAACTCACTCCTGGCTGGACTTCCTGCCTCTGCGATTAAACCTTTGCAGCGCATCCAGAATGCGGCAGCGCGCCTCGTGTTCAACCTACCGAAGTTCTCCCATGTGACCCCCATCTTCCGGGACCTCCACTGGCTCCCTGTAGTAGCTCGCATCAAATTTAAGACGATGGTACTGGCATACAAGGCAGTCGATGGAACTGCCCCTGCCTACCTCCAAGCATTGCTAAAGCCACACACCCCAGCTCGATCCCTCCGCTCAACTACCTCAGCTGGACGTCTGGTACCGCCATCGCTAAGAGCTAGCAAAGGTCGTTCAGCAAAGTCACAACTCTTCTCGGTTTTGGGACCTCAGTGGTGGAACGAGCTCCCTGCCGTTCTCAGGACCGCAGAGTCGCTCACTATCTTCCGAAAAAGACTGAAGACTCACCTGTTCAGAGTCCACCTCGACTCTGCATAGCCCCCCTCCCCCCTCTGGCCACCATTGTACACTGTATTGTGTTGTGTTGTATTGTATTGTATTATAGTACTTAACTGTGTAGCAACTGCAGTAGCTGCTATCATTGCTGTAACACGGGGAATTGGTTAGCCTAGTGATTGTTGTACTTGCACTTGGTTCTATGAACATCCTTACTGTACCGATAGCGATATATTGTTGCACTTCTTATGACAAATGTACTTATTGTAAGTCACTTTGGATAAAAGCGTCTGCTAAATGCCCTAAATGTAAATGTAGATGGAACACTCAGATACACTCAAACACACCTCAAACCCATTGTTAGATGGAACACTCAGATACACTCAAACACACCTCAAACCTCACATTCACTCAAACACACCTCAAACCCATTGTTAGATAGAACATGAAACATGACAAACTGTGACCAACAGTGGCCATGACCCCCCGGTTGTGAAGCCCGGTGGAAGTAAGGTTTCTCTCATGGCCTTTAGTCGGCTCCCAGGGTTTGGATGCAAAAAGGCCAACCTCCGTTCTAACCCTAACCCTCCATTCTAAGTCAACGTAAAAACTTGATTTAAATCTAGCAATCCAGAGCACATTAATGTTTCCTTTGTTTTCTCTGCATCTCGGTGGCTTGTTCATCTCTATTCTAAGTATTTTGGGTTAGCCTGACCCTAACCCTAGGTCCAGTATGACTGTTATATTAAATTAAGATTAATTTAATAAAACTATCGGCCTCACACACAACAGGCATGGGAAGCGGCAGTAATGAGAGCTAGGGGAGCGGAGTGTTCCACGGCTCGGAGGTCCTGACCTGCAGCTGTCCATCTGCACACTCCCTGTCCTCTTGCCCAGAGGAAGCAGTCTTTCCAGCGGTGCAATGCCCAACACCTGTCAATTTCCGTATGTCCGTCCACAAGGCAAACAGGAAAGCAGCCAGCTCTACTCGCACGCCCCTACCCCACCCCTAAAAAAGGATAATCTCCCAGACCCATCGCTGAAGATTACGGCTGTGTGCCTACCTTGACTTAGGACGCCGTCTTCGATGTGCTCATCCTCGCTGAAGTCGATGAAGGCCTCAATGTGGGCCAGGCACTGTGGGGGATGGAGCAGACAGTTCAGGAGAACAGACATGGCCCCCATCCTGCCAACCACAGGCTCACTGAATAGTAGATAAGGAACCACGCGCACATATTCCGTGTTTTTGAAAAAAATAAGAGCAATGGATTGTGTGTTCACAGGTGAAATGCACTTGGCCCACACACACACACACGGTTAGCCCGGACCTTCACACACAAGGGTTTGTCAATATGCTTCTAATCAATCTAATCATGCCCTAAATGTAATCAGATTGAAATGCTCAAAAATTAAGTTAATATTGGTTTGGTTACTGATGTGATAAGCAACATTGTCCTGTATCGTTTTGTATAAACAATTTTTGAATGGCTTACAAATCAACTATTATAGAAGGGTTATCTTTATTATAATTTTATAATTTCTGCATGACTAGTTATCTTTATTACTATTAGGTTACTTCTGTTATGCCATGTGTGTAATCTGATCTAAACTAAAGTGTCTGGTCCAAGGAGTCTCATTAGTTTACAATGCCAGGCAGCACCACCATAACAAGCTCCTCAAACTGTACTGATTAATAATAGGCCAGAAATAATTAACACGGCTAGGATTTGCTTGGACTAACTGCTGAAGTATTCATTGTGGGTAAGTATTCATTGGGGGAAAAGTTGGAAAAAGGAATAATTGAATTTGATTGCAAATAAAACTTATTAACCGAATAATTCCATTCCTGTAGAATCATAAAACACGGGACGAGATGTTAACTGTCCGTTTGTGCCAATAGACGGTATTGATTCTCACACATGAGGTTTGCCTTGATGTTGAGAGTGATGTGGAACTGACATGGGAAAGATGTAACTTTAGGGACACATCCTCAGTAGTGTACCTTTGAATCAGTGGGTGTTTCGGCCTTTCATCATTAGACACTACAGGGTGATCAAGCCTGAGCTTGTGTCCCGTGCCCAATCATGATAGTTGCCTGGTTGTTGGCACAGCCCACGGGACTATGCGAGGCAGGGGGGGTCCTTTTCCCTGAGTCAGGCCTAGAGCTGACCGCATGTCTGGTTGAGGTTTTTTGGAGATGGGAGCACATCATAGGTAGCTCTGATGATAAAGCTGATGTTGCTGCCTCATTTCCCAGCGCTCCCTCTCACAGCTGATCTTTCTCCTCTCCAGGCCTTCCACCTTCATCCATTGTGCCTGCTTGACGAGAGACGGCCTTCGCACTTCTTTTAGAGTCCTCCTGACGGTGCACCTCCTCTACCTCCACTATCATTTTCCTCCTCTCTGACGTTGAGGCCTTACGCCAAGTTGGCTTACTTATTGCAAGGCCAAAGCCTCCTCTTCCCAACAATGTCGCTGTGCTTCAGGGCTGACGTAGCATGCTGCGCCGTATTGGATGATGTCTACTTCCATCCAGTTAACAGGTTTGGTACAGCATTACTGATGGTCTGGTCTCTGGAGTCCTTCAAATTCATATGGAGTCTCACTTGAGAGCACTTGTACTCTTCAGTGAGGCTTGTGATAGGCAGTTCAAGGACCCCTTTGCCGTAGAGGCCAATGTTAATTAGACAGCTTCGGACCCCTTCATGTATGAAGTCATGGTTCACTCCATCTTCTCCACAGTTGTTATTGGGACCTCGTAGATAGTGAGTGGCCACATTACCCGAGGGAGAAGCCCAAATTGCAGGCACCAGAGCTTAAGCTTCCCTGGCAGCAGTGTCTTGTTGACGTTTAGTGGGAAGAAAACTTCTGCAGTGGGAAGAAAACGATGTGCTGTAATGCAGCAGGCCCCCTCATAGAACCTGTACTGTAATGCATCAGGGCCCTCTCAGAGCCTGTACTGTAATGCATCAGGGCCCCCCCAGAGCCTGTACTGTAATGCATCAGGGCCCTCTCAGAGCCTGTACTGTAATGCATCAGGGCCCCTCAGAGCCTGTACTGTAATGCATCAGGGCCCCCTCAGAGCCTGTACTGTAATGCATCAGGGCCCCCTCATAGAACCTGTACTGTAATGCATCAGGGCCCTCTCAGAGCCTGTATCTTGTAATGCATCAGGGCCCCCCCAGAGCCTGTACTGTAATGGCATCAGGGCCCTTCAGAGCCTTTACTGTAATGATGCATCAGGGCCCCCTCCAGAGCCTGTACTGTAATGCACTGCAGGGCCCTCTCAGAGCCTGTACTGGTAATGCATCAGGGCTCCTCAGGCCTGTACTGTAATGATGCATCAGGGCCCCCCCAGAGCCTGTACTTGTAATGCATCAAGGGCCCTCTCAGAGCCTGTACTGTAATGCATCAGGGGCCCCTCAGAGCCTGTACTGTAATGCATCAGGGCCCCCTCAAGAGCTGCTCACTGTAAATGCATCAGGGCCTCTCTCAGAGCCTGTACTGTATAGGCATCAAGGACCCCAGAGCTGTAAGCCCTGGTAATTGCAGTCAGGACCCCCTAGAGCTGTAATCTGTCATGCTCACGGCTCATCTCCTGCTATGTCATGGACTGTAGATGCATGAGGCCCCACCCAGAGCCTGTACTGTAATGCATCAGGGCCCTCTCAGAGCCTTGTACTGTAATGCATCAGGGCCCCTCAGAGCCTGTACTGTAATGCATCCAGGGCCCCCCAGAGCCTGTACTGTAATGCATCAGGGCCCTCTCAGAGCCTGTACTGTAATGCATCAGGGCCCCTCAGAGCCTGTACTGTAATGCATCAGGGCCCCCTCAGAGCCTGTACTGTAATGCATCAGGGCCCCCTCAGAGCCTGTACTGTAATGCATCAGGGCCCCCTCAGAGCCTGTACTGTAATGCATCAGGGCCCCCCAGAGCCTGTACTGTAATGCATCAGGGCCCCCTCAGAGCCTGTACTGTAATGCATCAGGGCCCTCCCAGAGCCTGTACTGTAATGCATCAGGGCCCCCCCAGAGCCTGTACTGTAATGCATCAGGGCCCCCCAGAGCCTGTACTGTAATGCATCAGGGCCCCTCAGAGCCTGTGCTGTAATGCATCAGGGCCCCCTCAGAGCCTGTACTGTAATGCATCAGGGCCCCCTCAGAGCCTGTACTGTAATGTATGCATCAGGGCCCTCCTCAGAGCCTGTACTGTAATGCATCAGGGCCCTCTCAGAGCCTGTACTGTAATGCATCAGGGCCCCCCCAGAGCCTGTACTGTAATGCATCAGGGCCCCTCAGAGCCTGTACTGTAATGCATCAGGGCCCCCCAGAGCCTGTACTGTAATGCATCAGGGCCCTCTCAGAGCCTGTACTGTAATGCATCAGGGCCCCTCAGAGCCTGTACTGTAATGCATCAGGGCCCCCTCAGAGCCTGTACTGTAATGCATCAGGGCCCTCTCAGAGCCTGTACTGTAATGCATCAGGGCCCTCCCAGAGCCTGTACTGTTAATGCATTCAGGGCCCCCCCAGAGCCTGTACTGTAATGCATCAGGGCCCTCTCAGAGCCTGTACTGTAATGCATCAGGGCCCCTCAGAGCCTGTACTGTAACGCATCAGGGCCCCAGGAACACACCCAGGAACAGCTCCATAGGGCCAGGGCCCTCCTAACCCATCTGGGAGAACCGCACACCCTGGACACCTTTCTGAAGGGCCCAAAGAACTTCCTATGCGGGTAGGAATTCAGTCCCTTTTGGTTCGTTTCTAGGTATCGTTTGATTGTTTTAACGCTACTCGTCTGATGTCATGGTCACTGTACCTAGTAAACTATCATAATCATAAACATCATTATTTTCAACCCACAGTGAGTTCTTTACTCCCCCAACATGTGACCAGACTCAGAATGCCATTGGCCAGTCAGACAATGCTGGTACCAGGCATATAGGCTTAATCAATAAATAATAATATAATAATAAAATGGAGATTGATCGGGGGAGCATCGGCTGGGATGACGCACTCATGCAGGATTAAAATTGGATTATGATTGGATTAAGATTGTGTAAATCTCTTTGAAAAGAAAGAATCGCAATCCACACGGGTGGCGTTCCCACATAGATTAGAAATTAGTCTGATAAAAATGAGAGACACCAAAGCAAACAAGTTAGGTTAAGTTATATCTGGAGCCTAAATAAAACAGCAGAAGCTTTATAGAGAGATCGTTGCGGGGAGGCAGATAAAGCAACACGTTTACATTCTCTGACCTAATCCCGCCAACTGGGAAAACTCTTTCCTCCCCGGCATTAGAACAACGTTTTAATCCCCTAAAGCCCTCATGACATGCCACCAGGTGTGACTGTGATTAGCCTTACAAGAAGTTTGAAAATCTGCCCCTATGACCTAGATGTTTGCTGGATAGATCAGTCTAACAGCCTACCAAGTGGACAGTAGCAAAAATTGCTCATCTATCCGTCACACATCTAGGTGGACACGCCCACTCGTGTATGTCATAGGGGCAGATTTTCAACATGCTTGTAAATTTAATCACACTCCACCTGGTGGCATGTCATGGGACCTTTCATAGGTGCTTTAAATATATAAATCCAATATTGATTTAAAGTATAGTAGTTCATGCAGTGTATTAATCCACACTAAATCCCCTCCCTTGACTCATTCATTCCACAGCAGAGAAGGAAAAACCACAGCAAACCAACGCAGCATTGTTTGAAAGCCCCGTTAACGGGATGCTTGACCTGCAGCACACTACACCAGCTGGCCAATGCGCTGCCTTTCGCAGAAATCGGATCATCCACTGGAATCCTGCGCCTCGGGAGAATAGCTTTGACTCTAGAAACCGGGGGCTTCTGAATGCGTTGCATCACAAACGGGATCTTGATTCAATGCTCTGTCCAGTAGGGCAGAGGCACCGGCCTGCCGCCACTTCCACAGGTTTATTTTAACCTTCGCAGGCCTCCACGGTATACTCTCATACAATCAAACACTCCGCTGCTGTAAACAACCTTAGGCCTTGACCCTGCTGTAAAAAACATCAAGCTCTGCCTAATGGAATCTCTCTAAACGATCGTTTCTATTCAGTTCAATGAGTGATAATGAAGAAAGGACTATCGAGAATAGTGAATCAAAACATTCCCCCAGTATTCATAAAATTAAAATGTTACGCACAAGAATTATAATCAAATTGCAAAAAAAAAAAGAAAAGTGCAATTGTTTTCGTGACAAGTTCGTGTGCAATCCATTTCTGACGTCCAATCCAGCCAGCTGTGGGGGTGGTTCTCTCACCCGCTTGAGTCGGGAGCCCCAGTCCTGGTAGAGGCTCCCCAGCTCCCCAGACATCTGCCTGAGAGCCTGTCTCCTCTGGGCGTCTGTCTCTGCGTGGATCAGGTCCCCGAGGCCCTCCACCTGACAACACACGGCCAGAGAGGACGGACCGCCTTATCCCTAAGCCCCCTTTTGGATGTAGGACAGGTCATAGCAATATGATCAAATCATATCACATGTTGTTAGAAAACTTATGTATGCATTTACACACATACCTTTTGCGTCCACAAAGTTTCAACATGGAGTGAGACAGTGGGGGGGGTTATGGGATCAGGATAAAGGGGGAGACAGTGGGGGGGTTATAGGGATCAGGGTAAAGGGGGAGACAGTGGGGGGGGGTTATAGGGATCAGGGTAGGAGACGTGGGGTTATAGGATCAGGGTAAAGGGGGAGACAGTGGGGGGGTGGTTATAGGGATCAGGGTAAGGGGAGACAGTGGGGGGTTTATAGGGATCAAGGTAAAGGGGAGACAGTGGTTATAGGGATCAGAGTAAGGGGAGACAGTGGGTTATAGGATCAGGGTAAGGGGGAGCAGTGGGGGGTTATAGGGATCAGGGTAAAGGGGAGACAGTGGGGGGGGTTATAGGGATCAGGGTAAAGGGGAGACCGTGGTTATAGGATCAGGTAAGGGGAGACAGTGGGGGTTATAGGGATCAGGGTAAAGGGAGAGACAGTGGGGATCCGGGTAAAGGGGGAGACAGTGGGGGTTCATCTATTTTCGGAACAGTCTTATTAAACAGTCTATCCAAGTGTCTTTGGCGTGGTGCATGTTTAGTTGTGTTGGTGAGTGTGTGAGTGATTATTGTTAACTTTTTTTGCCGGGCAGAATTCTGAAAAAGGTTTGAATTGCCACGCCCCCTTTTTTATTTTACTAGCCAAGAACAGGATTGGTGACAATATCAGCATGCATATGTGGCAAACAAATGCACTAAAAATATAAACACTCTAGGTATGAAATGGCATGACAAAAAAGAGAAACTGCTAACCATGTAAACCTTTAGTGCCATCAATGTAGGTCCTCTATATGAGTGGTTCTCAGACGGGGGTACGCCAGCCCTTTGGGTACTTTGCAGTACTGCACAGGGTACTCAGAACATTTAAAATAATAACAAGGTAAACATTTGCAAAACATTTTTTGGGAGACTTCAGAATGAGACTTCTCCTTGGGCGAGACTTGTTGAACACAATAACTAGCAGATGAGATCAAGCCGATTGTAAAGACTGAGACAAGCCTTGTTTCTCTGTCGGGGTCCTCTCCATAACAAGTGTCAGTGGTCGCTAACGCCCCAAAGGACATTAGACACAGCCCGTTTTAACAGATTACAGCTTTCTCACTCTGGAGTCATCTCAACCTTTATGCATTGGTCCCTTGACATCGGACATCATTGGGAAAATGGGTGAATGTTTTTTACAGCTTTGTGGCATCAACATGGTGATCCCAGTCCTAATTATGTAGTGGTCACAATGTGTATAAGTGGTTTACCTCCGTTAGGTCCAGCTTTCCTGCGTGGAAGGCCCGTCGTGTGAACTCCCCCGCCTCCGCTGGCCTCAAGTCAGCCAGGCTTCCTGACACACACACACACACACACACACACACACACACACACACACACACACACACACACACACACACACACACACACACACACACACACACACACACACACACACACACACACACACACACCAGGAGGTTCAAATGCCAGATCTTGGGATCACTCAGGGTTCATGCGTCAACAACCAAAAGGTCCCATCCGTGCAGTTTAGGTGCGTTGTGTCTTTCCGTTAGGAAATGGTTGGAGAATTCCCAGTAAGTCATTGGGAGCACAGGTGATTCATACCACAATGGTATACTATTCTTAATTCAATCACACAGCACAATTTTCCCAACATGCAGTGGCCTTAAACTTACAAGACAACAGCCCGCCTGTGAGCCAATGGTGGGTTCGCTGTTTTGCTCAAGGACGCTTCCACTCTAACGTCAGGAAGAGCTGTCTTCTGCAAACCCAGAGTTGCAGAAGACCATATCTACCTTGAGTTGCCGGTCTGCAGCAAAGCAATTAGGCTATATTATGCATCTATGCACAAAGAACATCTACTTAATTAAAGCAACAGTGCCCCCTAGCAGCAGATCTAACTAGTGCATATGACGTGACTTTAAAGTACTTTAACAGTATAAGTTCATGCATAACTGGTAATAAGTAATGTTGTATTTGTAAAATAAAACTAGGGAATATCTCTGATTTGGTAATCATTGGTGTCTCTTAATGTCGTATTTGAAATTGGTCTTGGGGCTCTGTAACACATATTCCTCCTAAACCTCACCGAGGGCCTTCAGGACAGCAGAGGTAACAGCAGGACCGCCATGGATATGGAACTCTGCACTGTCCTCTCCGGTGAAACTCTGCGGCCCTGGACAGAACACAATTCTTTTTTTGTTGCAGGCATACAAAATGTATATCAAATCATCTATTTTTTTTACAATAAGCTTATAGAATAGGACAGCTGAATAGCACACCTGGAAACCAGAGAATCAGTCCGCGGTCCAGCACCTCTGTGGAGTGCGGGTCTGTGATAGTGCGCAGCAGCGCCCGCCGGGGAGGAGGCATTGCACTGGTCAGTCCCGCCATGCTCCTCAAGGCTGAGGAGGAGGCAGGGCCACTCACCCTCACCACGGCCACCCCGCACCGGCCGTGGCCTGACGACAACGCAAAGATGGTCTCAGCGTCACACATTGAGCCTGAAGCAGGACCTCTGGAGATAGACCTAACGGCCATACTCAGAGCTGAAGACTTTAGTCTGCTGGAAGATGCTAGGGGCAAGAGAAGAGTTTAAATGACACGAAATTCTAGATATTTTAATTATATAGTCCAGTCATGAACAACAAAAGCTGGGAGGGGGACACACATTGTTTATTGTGTTGCATTGTTGCATGTGACGACATCCGAATAGCCTACACAACATAGCCTACGTAAGAAACCCTAACCCTTCAATTCAGCAACAAACCTTTTGTTTAAAATACGGGCTGTTCTCCATATCTGAGTGGATGAAAACGTCAACATTGTGAAAAAAGCAGGAGCGGCGTGACATGTTATTTGTTTACAGCTTGATGCATTCCCTTTCCCAGACGGTCGGCCTCCTACTCTGCTGGGTTGGACCCCATGGGGAGCTGTTCCAAACAACGAATTCGCCCGACCGCCTGACTCTCTGCGGTGGGCATTGATCGCGTTACCATTATTGATCCAGTGATTATTTTCCACTGATCTGGCTTTCTACAATGACCTGTTAGTTTTATAGCACCTCACTCGATAACATTAAGGCATGGCTATACAACAACGACCGTCCCGTTGTGCAGCGTCTATCTATGCTCGTGTGGCTCCTACTTCCGCTGCACAAGAAGTTCCGCACAAACGTTTGGTACAGAAACGTAGGAAAGGCGAGTTGCGAGTAGCCAATGTGAGCTCAATAGAGCGGCGAAGTCCCGCCCCTTTCCGGTGGAGCCCGTGGGACCGATGGGATCGAAAGATTGAATGGGTTTCAATGGAGAGAAAGTAATTATTTTCTGGTCTCAGTCTTTATATGCCCCGGATTACATTTATGTTGTTTGTGGATTTAAATGATAATTTCTCATGCAAAGAAAACTGAACATTTTCGTGAAGAAGTTTGATAATGTTCGTTTTTTTTTTCCCAAAGGAAGGTTAAAAGCCTCGAAAGAGGTGAAAACCATAATAAGTTGGGGTATGTGGAGAGTTTAAGTTTGCCGATCGGGAGATTGTCTATCCACGCAAGTCGCAGGGAGCGTGACGGCACATACGAGATATGTAGTCTTTCTCATTGTGTTTTCTCTACAGCCTTTGCCTGAACAATTGCAAAATAAATGGTCAAACTCTTGACATGAAAAAATATTATTTAAATCCACAAACAACATATGTGTAATGCAGGGAATTTAAAGGCTGGGAACAGAAAATAATTACTTTCTCTCCATTGAAACCGATATTTTTCGCTCTCAGGACCCATGGGCTCTACCAGAAGAGGCGTGACTTCGCCGCAGAAAGCCCGAATTGACCGCAATGAACGATAGTTATATTATAACTCTAGTTCTATGATTGAACTTCCCTTTACAGATAACACGGCTATGGGACCAGGGAATAACTTTCCTTAGGCCTATTTGTTCTTTCTTTCATTGTTTCTGTCGTGTGTGCCTGCATTTGTTACAGATTAGCTCAGATGACAGATGAGTGTGAGGTAATAATTTCTTGCACTTGGAGT
>OLKM01000485.1:0-60000 GCA_900291075.1 Melanogrammus aeglefinus | reverse complement strand
AATTTGATGTTTGTCTTCTTACTTGTGGTTAATCACCTCCATGTTCCCATACTGCTCGATCCACAGCTGGCCTACAATGATGTTGTGGACGCAGCAGGTGGGGTTAGTCCAGGTGTAGGCCTCGTTGTACCTGAACAACCAGAACCAAGGGACAGCACACATGTATCCATAGAGATAGGGGCCAGGCCGTAACCCCCCCTTACCCTGGCCCCCAGAATGATTCATATGGAACAGGATGAATGCACACATACGTCTTGTGTTGTTGTGGGTCTGTGTTTGTTCTTACACACATGTTGTTATGGTCTCTGTTTGTTCTTACACACATGTTGTTATGGTCTGTGTTTGTTCTTACACACATGTTGTTATGGTCTCTGTTTGTTCTTACACACATGTTGTTATGGTCTGTGTTTGTTCTTACACACATGTTGTTATGGTCTCTGTTTGTTCTTACACACATGTTGTTATGGTCTCTGTTTGTTCTTACACACATGTTGTTATGGTCTGTGTTTGTTCTTACACACATGTTGTTATGGTCTCTGTTTGTTCTTACACACATGTTGTTATGGTCTCTGTTTGTTCTTACACACATGTTGTTATGGTCTCTGTTTGTTCTTACATACATGTTGTTATGGGTCCTGTGTTTGTTCTTACACACATGTTGTTATGGGTCTGTGTTGTTGTTGTTCTTACATACATGTTGTTATGGTCTCTGTTTGTTCTTACACACATGTTTGTGTTATGGTCATACATGTTGTTATGGTCTCTGTTTGTTCTTACACACATGTTGTTATGGTCTCTGTTTGTTCTTACATACATGTTGTTATGGGCTCTGTTTGTTCTTACACACATGTTGTTATGGTCCGTGTTTGTTCTTACACACATGTTGTTATGGTCCGTGTTTGTTCTTTGCATACTTGGGGGTGCGGCATATGTGTCGGCAGAGTTGGGGGGGATTTGCGGCTAGGGTTAGGGTTATGGCTCGTTTCCACCGGCGGGTGGGCTTTGGCCCAGCACTTCTCAGATCAGTAGTGAAGGTGCAGTATAGCCCAGTTCAGTTACTTATGGTAGGGCGGGGTTTAAGCCGGATGGCCGATAGCCACGGCTGCTACGTAAGCATCGTGACCTTGTAGCAGCCCGACACAGTGTAGTCTGCTATTAAATCCAAGGAAAAAGAAGAACGCGACACAATGAACCAAGAGCATCAATGTAGGACGTCCAAGAAGGACGGCAAACTTTTGCTCAACATTTTCTTGTGTGTGTGTTTGCGAGACGAGTACGGCTCAGTACGGCTCACTACGGACCCTGCCCACTTGGGGCGGTTGAACCGCGCCGCACCTCTGCATACTGAACCGACCTGCACCCGCTGGTGGAACGCGCCATTAGGGTGCTCTTACTTGGGCAGCTCCAGGGTGATGATGCCTTTGGGCTCCGCCTCAACACTTTTACCCCAGAACTTGAGCTTGGGGTAGATGGAGCCGTGGAACACAAAGTCCTTCTGCAGGCCCTCAGCATGGAAGGCGCTGACCGGGGGATGATGGCTGACCTGCTCCGAGATCAGCCTGAAGCCGAGGTCCTCTCTGACACAACGCAAGGTGGTTATGTTTAGGGTTACCCTAACCCTAACCATAACCCATTAGGGTTGTGCACTACAATGAGCATGTTGAGCTATGCGTTGGCCAGCTAGCTTCCCAGGTCTGTGTGTGTGAATGTGTTACACATGTATTGTAATATAGTTGTGGTAAATAGGGAGTGTATTTTAGTAGTTGTTTACCTCACCAGTTCGTAGGTTTCTCCCAGTAGTGGGTTGAAGGGTTTACCAGTACGCTCCCACTGAGAGGCCACGGCCGAGACAGCAAATGCAGCCACACACTACCAAGGTCAGATCACACACACGGCAAGGTCAGATCACACAAGCCAAGGTCAGATCAAGGTAAACATTGCCCTGTTCCGTCACACCGGGTGGCGTGCAGAGCTCCGTGGGGGTTCATACCTTCATCCGCTGGATGGAGTCTGAGGCCGCGTTGGCTTGGTGGAGGAGCTCGGTGTGCTCCATGTACTCGGTCAGGCGCTGCAGGAAGCTGAGAGGCTCGTTGAAGATCACAGGCATCGTAATCTTAGAGAGTTCCTGAGAGGAAATATGAGAAATATGAGGGAGAACCACAGGTTCCACGTGGTAACATAGAATCTGACCAAGTGCCAATCTACTATGCTCCCCCCTGAAGGTCATAGCTAGCTTAGCTGGAGTAATAAACATATCATCATCAGTGGGAAGGTAACACTCTCTGCTCCACACCTTAAACAGTACACACACTGTGTCTAACCCTAACCCTGAGACAGTACTTTACCAGTCAACTGACTGCACTCCAATGCTTTGAAGTAATGCTTCTAATCCACCCTTTACATTATCGGAAATTAAGGATTGATGACTAGTTTGACCTCTTAAATGGTTCAAACTGAAGGCACAGAACAGCAACTAACAATGCCTCTTATTCAGCACAAGCTGAAAGGAACATGACACTTGTCATATTTTCAGTGGCCGGTTAGGGACCATGAAGGTCACTCCCAAACTAAATCACACCGCAGACTAACAAACAAAGACAGGCATAGTGTTGAGTGCATTTCACGTTTATTCATTCAATGAATTGTTATTTTAAAACACTTTTGTTCTGCAATTGCAGCCCCACATACAACAGGCTTGCTGTGTGTGTGCGTGCGTGTGTGCTTGCACCAGGGTTAAACAGTGTCAGATACCAATCATTGTGTTTCTATCCATTTATCCTTTTTAAGAATCATGTTGGGCCTGGTACATTTTGACTTTGAACACACAGTGAAATCCAGTGCATTTGTTAACCATATGTCAATGCATAAATGGTTCAAGCAAAGAATGCAAATGAAAATAACCAGAATAAATTCCAGGTTTCACAAATCAGAGAAAGAGTAGATTGCAGAGCCCTGGCCAGGTGTTGAGCTTTAAAAAGAGGTTTGTGACAGACTTGCTGTGCAGCCGTCTCTCACCATTCCGATGCACTTCCTCAAGATGCTCCAGATGCTAAAGTCATTCCTTGAGAACATTGGTGCAGGGAGATGGGTCCTAGGACACAAACACACACCTTGTAAAGGAAAGAACAAAAAGAACAACTCCTGGGGGAAAATGCCGCCGGAAAAGGCCACCGCAAACAAGTGACCCAACCTGACACGAGTACTGAAGCGCTCGCATACGCTCCCATTGAACCCAATGTGTCCGTCTTTCTAAAACCTGTACAGCTTTTCTCACGCTTCTTGGACACTCGTTGATGAGCTAAGGAAAGAGTCTCTCTCCCCCGGCCCTCTGAACGCAGAGGCTTTCTGCTGGGGTCCAGCAACCTTCACTCTCAACCTTCAACTGGTGGAGTCTGATAAGCTGTACTCCAAAGACCAGTTCAGGAGGTACTCCTGTATTCACACTGTTGCACAACACTTTGACCTCAGGAAAGTTTAACAGGTCCAGTTTTAGGCCTTTCGATTCAGCTTCCTCTAATGACTCCACCTGACCTGCCCTCCTTTTCAATTATTCATCACCTGATTTGGCAAGAAGTGAAAAAAGCCATCAGCACACAGCTAGAGTTAGACAACAGCCAGTGGGGGGGCAGGGGGTGGCACTCTGGGAGAGGAAGGCCAAAGGCAACTGGCAACCAACAACAAGTCCCTGACAAACAATTCTGTATTTATAATAAATATCTATATTAATAGATGTATATCTTTACATCTATAGATCTATATATAAGGCCAATGTCTGCTTTCTTCGGGATATGGGAGCTTCTTGACCAAAGACTGCAAAATACAAACCTGTGCTGCGTGTCGCCATTGGTTTGGGGCTCCGTGTTGCCATGGCGATCCTCCTGCAACATGGTGATTGGGGTACTGTGGATGCTGCTCATTAGGACGCAGCGCTCCTCTTCCTCGTCTTCCTCCCGGGAACGGCTGGCCAGCGTCTCCGAACCACTCAGGGAGAGCTCAGAGTCCGACTCTGGGCACGTGAGGGCACGATCAAACAGCCGTAGTCATGGTAACGGTTACCCCCAGATGGGAGTACTGACATAGCACCTGTTTTTAGTTTGTATTTTTTTTATTTCCAGAAATACATAAATTTTATCTTGAGCAAATATATCTCTATTCCCAACAAGCAATCCAAAATACAGAGAGAAGAAGCAGACTTTCAATAATATCAATAAAAGACAAATAAATAAATTGATACTTGACATCTCAACACAACTGTGGCCATCTTAACACGGCATGCAGAGTAGTTCAAGCAACAGGACCTGTATTGTGTGTATATGGACAGACACAGTATTCTGTGTATATGGACATACACAGTTTTCTGTGCATATGGACAGACACAGTATTCTGTGTATATGGACACAGTATTCTGTGTATATGGACAGACACAGTATTCTGTGTATATGGACAGACACAGTATTCTGTGTATATGGACACAGTATTCTGTGCATATGGACAGACACAGTATTCTGTGTATATGGACAGACACAGTATTCTGTGTATATGGACAGACACAGTATTCTGTGTATATTGGACAGACACAGTTATTCTGTGTATATGGACAGACACAGTATTCTGTGTATATGGACAGACACAGTATTGTGTGTATATGGACACAGTATTCTGTGCATATGGACAGACACAGTATTGTGTGTATATGGACAGACACAGTATTCTGTGTATATGGACAGACACAGTATTCTGTGTATATGGACAGACACAGTATTCTGTGTATATGGACAGACACAGTATTCTGTGTATATGGACAGACACAGTATTGTGTGTATATGGACACAGTATTCTGTGCATATGGACAGACACAGTATTCTGTGTATATGGACAGACACAGTATTCTGTGTAGATGGACAGACACAGTATTCTGTGTATATGGACAGACACAGTATTCTGTGTATATGGACAGACACAGTATTCTGTGTATATGGACAGACACAGTATTCTGTGTATATGGACAGACACAGTATTCTGTGTATATGGACAGACACAGTATTCTGTGTATATGGACAGACACAGTATTCTGTGTAGATGGACAGACACAGTATTCTGTGTATATGGACCTACCAGACACGGCGTCGTAGAACTCATCCTCGCTCGGAGCGCTGCACGGCGAGGTGCCCGTGGCCACCGACTGCTCCAGCTCATGGTGCTCCGTGGCCAGAGTCTGCAGAGCCTCCGAGAGGATCTGGTTCTTTTCACACTCCTGCTCCAATTTCAGACTGCGCACCTGAACCCAAACCCAACACACACACACGTGCACAATCATGGATGCACACACACACACACACACACACACACACACACACACACACACACACACACACACACACACACACACACACACACACACACACACACACACACACACACACACACACACACACACACACAGTGAAGAGTAAAAGTAAAAAATCTAGTAAGGTTACCATTGTGAGTGACCAAGTATAAACATTACTATTCCCCCACTACACTGTTGTAAAGGCCTCTAAACAATCAGGAGGAGAGTGATTAACATATCTTACGAAGTCTTCATTTACATTTCCTCTCTTTCAACCAAGGCCAAGGAACAACCCCATCTCCAGCTGACATTGTGAGACGCGCATTCTGTTGTAATGCAAATAGACCCCAAAAGGAGAATCATTCAACATGTGCACCACATCCCAGACCCCACCAGCGAGGTTCCTTTCCTTAGAGCTGTCTGGGAATTAGCTTCAGGTCCAGAGCGCCCCTCAGCACTACATTAACACTTGTTTTCTGCTCACATTCACTGACGAACGAAAAGGCTAATTTAGGGACACACCTACCCCGTCCTGCCTGGAGAAGGGTTAGGGCTAGGGTTAGGGTTAGGGCTAGCGTTAGGGTTAGGGCTAGTGCTAGGGTTAGGGACACACCTACCCCGTCCTGCCTGGAGAAGGGTTAGGGCTAGGGTTAGGGTTAGCGTTAGGGTTAGGGCTAGTGCTAGGGTTAGGGACACACCTACCCCGTCCTGCCTGGAGAAGGGTTAGGGCTAGGGTTAGGGTTAGGGCTAGCGTTAGGGTTAGGGCTAGTGCTAGGGTTAGGGACACACCTACCCCGTCCTGCCTGGAGAAGGGTTAGGGCTAGGGTTAGGGTTAGGGCTAGCGTTAGGGTTAGGGCTAGTGCTAGGGTTAGGGACACACCTACCCCGTCCTGCCTGGAGAAGGGTTAGGGCTAGGGTTAGGGTTAGGGCTAGGGTTAGGGTTAGGGCTAGTGCTAGGGTTAGGGACACACCTACCCCGTCCTGCCTGGAGAAGAGGCCCAGACACAGGTTCAGATGGGAACACGTCTCGCTTGACAGCTGACACACGTCCTGCATCTTCTCGATCAGAGACGGAGGAAACTCTAAAAAATGTAAATAAAAACACAATGCATAAGGCCACGGCAGATCTTGGCCATAAAATATACTACTTGATATAATATAAAATCTGGGATTTTAATCACACACTGGCCTGTATAGAGATACGCAATTCTTAATATGTTGAAATTGTTTATTCTTCCTTTATTTAGCAAGACTTTGGCATTGGAATATCCTTATATTATCAATATTAGTATTGATAATGTGTATTTTGTAATGTTACACTCACAGCCAAGGCATTGGGATTCAAGCATACAAATTCTGCAATCGTTTGGAGATGTCAGTGAAGCCAGCTCTCGATTAACTGGTATTGTGAAATCATTTAGTGGGAGGAAGGGGACAATTTCACAAGAGCGTTTACTTTCTGTGAGTCCGTCATTCTTGGCCATGGAAATAAACATAGACAGCTCCTTCTCAAGTGTGTGCTGACTGCTCTCAGCTGACTGGAGGAGAAACAGAGAGGAAAGGACAACCATTATAAGAGACAGCTGGAGGAGATTTTGCTGTGTGTGTGTGCGTGTGCGTGTGTGTGGTGAAACACTATTCTATTATGTTGAGGCATAAATAATGGATGTGTTGTTGTTGTTGCTGCTTGCCACCTGAAGAGACTCCTTCAGCTCCAAAGCAGAAAGAAGCTCCTCCTCGTTCTCCTCCTCCTCCCCACTCTGCTCCTGGCTGCAGTAGTGAGTACTGTAGGCAGCGTGCTCCTCCAGTGCCTCCAGCCACGCCTGCACAGCACAACCACACCTCCTGACACCTCCTATCACCTGACACCTCCTATCACCTGACACCTCCTATCACCCTGACACCTCCTATCACCTCCTATCACCTGACACCTCCTATCACCTCCTATCACCTGACACCTCCTATCACCTCCTATCACCTGACACCTCCTATCACCTCCTATCACCTGACACCTCCTATCACCTGACACCTCCTATCACCTCCTATCACCTGACACCTCCTATCACCTCCTATCACCTGACACCTCCTATCACCTCCTATCACCTGACACCTCCTATCACCTGCTATCACCTGACACCTCCTATCACCTCCTATCACCCGACACCTCCTATCACCTCCTATCACCTGACACCTCCTATCACCTCCTATCACCTGACACCTCCCATCACCTTCTATCACCTCCTATTACCTGACACCTCCTATCACCTGACACCTCCTATCACCTGACACCTCCTATCACCTGACACCTCCTATCACCTGACACCTCCTATCACCTCCTATCACCTGACACCTCCCATCACCTTCTATCACCTCCTATTACCTGACACCTCCTATCACCTGACGCCTCCTATCACTTCCTATCACCTGACACCTCCTATCACCTGACACCTCCTATCACCTGACACCTCCTATCACCTGACATCTCCTATCACCTGACATCTCCTATCACCTCCTATCACCTGACACCTCCTATCACCTGACACCTCCTATCACCTGACACCTCCTATCACCTCCTATCACCTGACACCTCCTATCACCTGACACCTCCTATCACCTCCTATCACCTGACACCTCCTATCAACTCATATCACCTGACACCTCCCATCACCTTCTATCACCTCCTATTACCTGACACCTCCTATCACCTGACACTTCCTATCACCTGACACCTCCTATCACCTCCTATCACCTGACACCTCCTATCAACTCATATCACCTGACACCTCCCATCACCTTCTATCACCTCCTATTACCTGACACCTCCTATCACCCTCCTATCACCTGACACCTCCTATCACCTCATATCACCTGACACTTCCTATCACCTGACACCTCCTATCACCTCCTATCACCTGACACCTCCTATCACCTGACACCTCCTATCACCTGACACCTATCAACTGACACCTCCTATCACCTGACACCTCCTATCACCTCCTATCACCTGACACCTCCTATCACCTGACACCTCCTATCACCTGACACCTATCAACTGACACCTCCTATCACCTGACACCTCCTTATCATGTGACGCCTCCTATCACCTGGACCACACCATGAGGTTGCGTTTATGGAAATGTTTGGTGTTGGGGTTAGGTCAATGTTTGGTGTTGGGGTTAGGTCAATGTTTGGTGTTGGGGTTAGGTCATTGTTTGGTGTTGGGGTTAGGTCAATGTTTGGTTTTGGGGTTAGGTCAATGTTTGGTGTTGGGGTTAGGTCAATGTTTGGTTTTGGGTTAGGTCATGTTTGGTTGTTGGGGTTAGGTTCATTGTTTGGTTTTTGGGGTTAGGGTTAGGTCAATTGTTTGTGGTGTTGGGGGTTAGGGTTCAATGTTTGATGTTAGGGTTAGGTCAATGTGTTTGGTGTTTGGGGTTAGGTCAATGTTTTGATGTTAGGTGGTTAGGTTCAATGTTTGGTGTTGGGGTTTAGGTCAATGTTTGATGTTGGGGGTTAGGTCAATGTTTGGTGTTGGGGTTAGGTCAATGTTTGGGTGTTGGGGTTAGGTCAATGTTTGGTTTTGGGGTTAGGGTTAGGTCAATGTTTGGTGTTGGGGGTTAGGTCAATGTTTGGTGTTGGGGTTAGGTCAATGTTTGGGGTTAGGGTTAGGTCAATGTTTGGTGTTGGGGTTAGGGTCAATGTTTGGTGTGTTAATGGTTGGTTAGGGGTTAGGTCAATGTTTGGTTTTGGGGTTAGGTCAATGTTTGGTGTTGGGGTTAGGGTTAGGTCAATGTTTGGTTTTGGGGTTAGGGTTAGGTCAATGTTTGGTGTTGGGGTTAGGTCAATGTTTGGTGTTGGGGTTAGGTCAATGTTTGGTGTTGGGGTTAGGTCAATGTTTGGTGTTGGGGTTAGGTCAATGTTTGGTTTTGGGGTTAGGGTTAGGTCAATGTTTGGTGTTGGGGTTAGGTCAATGTTTGGTGTTGGGGTTAGGTCAATGTTTGGTGTTGGGGTTAGGTCAATGTTTGGTGTTGGGGTTAGGTCAATGTTTGGTGTTGGGGTTAGGGTTAGGTCAATGTTTGGTGTTGGGGTTAGGTCAATGTTTGGTGTTGGGGTTAGGTCAATGTTTGGTGTTGGGGTTAGGGTTAGGTCAATGTTTGGTGTTGAGGACATGACAAGTTGCCAGGGAAGAAGCATGGGGAGAAGAAACTGCTTGCTTACTTTTCTTGTTCCCTCTGGATCCGTTTTTGGGGACACCTTAAAGTGGTGCACGCTGTCATCAAAGCACTTCACCGTGAAGAAGCAGTTATCTCGCGCTCGGATCTGAAGAGAAGACGAAAAATTAAGAACGATTACACTAAGGAGAAAGATACATCCATGACCCTTTAAATGACCTAGTGTGAATAAAAACACCAGCTTAATACTGCCAACACATCCTCATGCAGTAGGGTAGCGGACCCTACTCAGAATACCAAAAGGAGTCTGGCCTCACCAAACAATGAGCCTGAGTTAGAGATTTGCAGCCCTGTCTCCGGCTATTGGCTGCCGCATCCGACCTTGAATTACAGAGAAAAATACAAAACAGATCAGGCACATAAATAGATAACTGATAAAGAAAAAGTCTCCCCAAGTCGGGTAATGATGGTAATGGAAGGATCCCCCTGGTACAGTGTGATGTCTTGGACTTTAGATTGCGCTATAAAGATTTAACATGGATTTAAATTAATATCTTAGTGAGGCATCTTAACTGAAGCTTCAAAATGTATACAAGCGGCTGAAGACATTATTGATATGGGGCCTTCCTCAAGGACCACCTGGGTTAGGTTGTGGACATGACCCCCAAACCCAGCTGAAACGCTGAGGAGGTTAAGGATGCTTGGATAACCTTATCAGACAGAGGTGACGTACTGTTTGGAGTACCAGGAGAGAACCCCGTCCTGTAGGAGCACCCAGTAGGAACGCCAGCCGAAGAACCGGGAGCTCTGTAGGACAAACCGGAAGAGTCCAGTCACAAATCTCAGTCTGGATCATCTGAATTGTTGCACTTCTTGTGCATTTTCACCCATTAACTGAATATCGTGTATTTTATTGATTCAAGGGGTACTGTTATGTAGGTAGCACAGCAGAAGTACTGGACAGTAATACAAATTAGAAAGAGATATACTGGAGAATACTGTTGAAATCCAAATAATATATACAGAGTTCAGCAGGAATGCATAATGCTAGATTATTGAAATTATTGATGGTGTGTCAGAAGAGACCAAGGGTCTAATGTGTAAGTGCATGAAGAATGTCTACCTTCCAAAGCAGGCCCTCAAACATCTTGACATGACGGGTCATGCCCTAACAAAAGGAATGGAAAAAAATGTTGGAAAGTGTCAATATTCTGAAGCAAAAGCCCATGTGGCTTTGGAAGAAACCATGGCACCCACCGGGTGGACGTTTCCCTCCAAGACTTGCTTCATTACTGCATCATTGGCAAGGGCGAATACAGACTGACCTGTCACACATCAACACAAACTAAAATTAATTAACAGGTCAAAATAAAATGAACAAGGAAAATAGCTGAGCAGGAAAGTACTTAAATATATATATATATGAATGTGTGTGTGTTCATAAATGATACATAAGTTAATAATAATAATAATAATAATAATAATAATAATATAATAATAATAATACCGTAGCAATTTTGTACAACTGGAGCACAAAAAAACGATAGAAAAAAACAATATCCCTAAAAAAAGGGGGAAAATAATTAAGTAACTGTTGGAGGGTGAAACCTTTTACTTTTTGTACTCTCGCTCACCAAACGCTTCCAGGAACATTATAACCCTGGTGCTGATCTAAATATTTGAGCAGGCTCTAAAGTGAAAGCCTGGCTACTCTGTGAAGGTATGACTACAAATAAAGAGTTTTGTGTATGTGTACACTAGCTCTTGTATTTTCCTGGCACAGTAGGTTCAACAGAAATCCCATTCATTTACCATTTTTGTTCTTGATGTTGGGGCTGGCCCCAGTCTTCAGCAGCCTCAGGGCACATTGCCTCTGGCCACGATAGGCAGCGCAGTGGAGAGGAGTGTTTCCCAAGAGATCCACACAGTGAAGGTCTATTGGCTTCTTCCTGTTGAGCTGGGATCAGCAGTCAAGAGATGAAGGCACATCTTACCTGTGGGCTTCCTTTTGCTCTGTGATCTTCTTTGAACATTTCTGGATTTAACTTTAGGTTCAGAATAATTATTCCAAAGCTCTTACTATAAAATGAGAGTAACTGAAACAACCTCCATGGATTGAAGACGTGCCCAGGACAAACAGCCATACCAACAGGTTAATTAGCAGCCACATTCCAGAATTGTATACGTAATGACAAGCCCCTGAATTGTAACCTCACCTTCTCGAAACATTAAAAGGTATCAATTAGGGCAAATCATAAAATATTTTACCTACAGTCCACGTTTAGTAAAAGTTCATCAAACAATTGATGAATCATGTCTTCTATCAAGTGTCCTTTATTGACAGCTTTGTGTTCCAACTAATTTACTTAAGTTCAATAATAACATTACATCAGTGTTTTTTTTTATAATTATATGATGTTTTGTGAAGTTAATCAGGGGCAAAGGGTTCCAGAAGAAGACTAACCAGGAGATTTAAGGAGGGGAGGTCTCCTTCTCTGGAAGCGTCCAAAAGCTGCTCTTCAAGCTTCCTCTCCTCTGTTCTTTCAGCAGCTAACGTTAGGTACAGAAACCAGTTTATTAATGACATACCAGATTTATAAACCCAAACCTTTATTGTATAAATATGTCCCACCAGATTACTTTAGACGTGTATATCAGAACACAAGCAGCGGCAAACTGAACCACAAAAGACATAAAGACATCATTAAACAATTGGAACTCATTTATCATTCTTTTCCAGATTTATTTGGGAAAAAAACGAACCAAAACTAAACATACAAGCTTTGCTTGTAAAGCTGGGCTTTACATGTGGGCGAGCAGAAACACAAACATGTTAGTTAGTTAGTGCCGCGATTTTCACACATTAGTTCACTCCTTTCTTTGTCGCTGCAGTAAAATAAGAAGTAGTGACACTGATTCGATTTGGACGTAAAATAACAAACTACGCCCATTTTCTGTCTTTCTGTGCTGAACAGCCAATGAAAAAGAGCAGTGCGAGACTCTATTCTGATGGAATCAGCTGCTTAAAGCGTCACTCACCTTCCAGCATGCTTCTGATCTCGACGTTCTCGCTGACGTCTTTGGGAATCTGCGCGGTCCCGTTGATGACGGTCGCACAAGGCATCAAACCGGAGCAGCAGCATTACGAGCTCCTGGGGGTCGGAACGTCGAGCAGGAAGATGACGACAAACTAAAATCACATCAATTGATCTTAATAGATCGGATAGATTTATAGATCAATGGATTAGATAAATGAATAGATCTTAAATTGGATAATTTGAGACTGTGTGACATATCGTCCCGTGACACCTTCAGACTGTAACTGGCCATACAAAAGGTACCTTTCTTCCTGTGAAGGCAGCTTTGTGTAACGGTGTATCCCCCATAGTATTGGGGATGTTGGCGTCAGCTCCTGACTGAAGTGAGTAAGTGTAAATAACTTGAAGAAGGCATCTGAAGATGGCCATGCATTTCACCTTCACTTATTCAAGATTCATGCACACTATGAAAATTATGAGTAATTGTTTGTGTTTACCAATAAAGGCATAATACCTTCAGCAGTTCCTCTGCTACGCCTTTATGTCCAAAGTAGCAGGCCAGGTGAAGAGGAGTCCATCCCAGATTCGATTTGTTTTTTCCTGAAACACAAGGATGTCACTGAACAGCTGACGGACCGAGCGTTTCCAGGGACAGAATCATCCATAGATGCTCTTCGTACCTTTGCAGTTGATGTTGATCTGCGCCTCCTCCCTGATCTTGGACAGCAGAAGCCTCTCAATACCGGGGAGGTCTCCATTTCTGGCGTAGCGGAGAAACTGTTCCTCAGGATCCATGTCCTCCATAGTCCCCTGGGAATAATGCACAAACGGGGATGCTTTCCACTGGGATGCATTCAAATCTTTTTACTTTACTAAAATCGACCACTTGGTTATGTAAAGATTAGATGTTTTTAATCATTACATCCTCATGCTCACTGAGAAGGGGTTGGCATCAGATATCCCCTGGATGCTCCATGGTTATCTAACATGGCATGTAGCTATTAGGGAGGATTATTTTCTGTGTTCAGACATTGGATTCAAGAAGACTATTAAAGAAGAACGAAAAACCGACAGACGGACAGCAGGAGGCACAGAAAAAACCGGTTCGCCTGGGTCAGATAATGACAAGAGCTACTTAAGGGTAGAATGGTATCCAGGGAAGCTATTTGAATTACAAGCCTGCTTATTAATAGAATGAACGAACACTGTATAATCACAGATTGCTGTGTGCGTTTTCGGAAAGGACACCTTAATTCTAGTATAGCTGTTTACAAGCTAAATAGGGAGGTCGGATACAGGAAAAGGGAGGGCAAGTAATTGGTCATGTCTTGTGACTACTTCATAATTTGCAATTGTCACAAGATGCCATGCCATGCAAGGAATAAAACAACATATTTAAAAAAATCGTTTGAATCGTCTGGCAACACTTAATCCATCTCAAGCAATCAGAAGGCATACAATGAGGACGAACATGTATGTTGTGGAACTTACTATCGAGCTGCAGAAAAGCCCCCGGGCAGCGGGTCGCTCTCACCCAGCGGGGGTCTGGCGGGGGGGACATGTACCGCCGCTCCTGGGTGGAGAGGGCAGGCTGACTAGGAACTGCACCAGTAGCACCAATATAACCAGTAGCACCAATAGCCGCTACCGCACCATCTGGAAGCGCTGTCAAACGAGCGACGATTGTAACTCCTCATAAATCACCAGGGCTAACCAAGTGTCCACGCCTCTGTTTACACTCCTGTCAGCTGATCCTTGTTCTGCGGAAGTTAACGCGGATTCTTCTTTCAAAGTAAAAGCCATAGGCTACTCCAAGTTATAAGATATTAACTGACGCCTTTTGTCGGTCATGTGGAATTTCGTGGAGTTTCTTTGTCATTTATATATATTTTTAATTGAATATTGAGTACTAGTAATACTGTGATGCGACATTGATGAAGTGGACACACACTAGGCGGATTCCTGAGTTGAAGGCGCAGCTCGCGCTGGAAGCGGACGGCTAAAAAAAAGAGCTCGTGGTGAACCTCCTGCTGGATGGTGACGTCATGTTGGAGTTTCATGGTTGTGTTTTTTAGTCCGTGTTTACTTGATCTGGTTGTTTAGCTTAATGATGCGTACAGATGGCGAACACATTCAACCCGGACCATGAAGAGGATCTCCAGTCCCAAGTAAGACTTGATCCTGGACGCAGCACACAACACACAACATACAATACACAATACACAACACATAATCCAACTCCCGACCAGGGAGCCATGTGTGCATTTAGGTCTGCGACACATTTTGACTTATTGAGTGTAGGGTGTACATGTATCAATAAAAAAGAATTGCAAAGTAATTATCAGCCACTTTCTTATCTCTGACCGGCGTAAAATAAGCTGATTGGTTTCATTGTCTGGTTCTGGTCTGTAACTCATATCCGATGATCATAACAAAATAGAAACGCTACTCAAGAGAACGTGGGAAGATCTTCATGAATCAATCTAGTCACTATCTACAGCCATGTGTGGTCACACATGGTGTGGTGAGCATGTCCAGGGCAGTCTTCTGAAGGTTGAGCTGGACATCGTGAGACACAGTGAGTCTCTGGGAATAATGACCAGTTCTCAGCAAGGTGAACTTAGAAATCTTCAAGATTATTTTTTCCCCTCTGGATATGTGTCACTTTCACCTTGTGTTTGATGTGAAAATCAGGTTACACTAAACCATGCCTATAAAGCATTGAGTACATACGATTGTACACGTTTATTAATATAATTTGGTATTAGCCTACAGTGTAATTACATATGGTATGCTTACACCCAGCATTTTGTTCAATTGGCCCATCGTCTGTCCCACTGAAAAGGGCCTATAATGTGTGTAAAAGAAAGCAAAAGAATAAAGCCTTATTAACCTCATAATCCTACAGACACCTGTTCACACCTAAAAGTCAAATGAACGTTGTCCCAGCAGTTTTTTTGTTCTCAAATTATTTTCACTTGTCTGGCAGCAGAAGGCCTTTGAATACTGAACCTATTCGGCCCCCCTGGGACACCACTGGCAGCATAGGGCCTTCTGCTGCCAGTGGTCTCCCAGTGGTCTCCCCCCTGGCAGACCACTGGGAGACCACCGGGGACCACCGGGAGACCACCGGGAGACCACCGGGAGACCACTGGGAGACCACTGGCAGCAGGAGTCTTTTGGAGGACAACTCAAACCAGGATTGACAAACGTTGGCGCTGGGCTTGCATATAAGATGTTGGTGTCACTATAAATCCAGCAAAGCCTTGAGCAAGGATCACGGTATTATTCATAATATGTGGTAACGGTTTGTGCTGATGTCGTTTCTTTCTTTGTGTCACGTGGCTGCGCGATTTAAATCTTAGATCGAAGAAGTCGAGGCCCTGTCCTCAATCTACGGAGATGAATGGTGTGTCATCGATGAAGCATCCAGAATATTCTGCATTAAAATATCGAACGACATAGGGGATACAAAACTGACAGCATGTTTACAGGTAACATCACACAACACCCGTCTAATGTCATCTTTCCAAACCTCTGTCGTGTGTCTAATATATGAATGGATCTAATGGATCATCTATGTCTTCTATCTATGTTTTCTACATGCACAGGTAATTCTTCCATCTGATTATCCAAGCTCAGCGCCACCAATCTATCAGATTAAGTAGGACCATATAATATGTTCAATTGTAACACAACCGCTGGCTTGAGATAAGGATCCCGTCTACTAAACTGTTTCTGTTCATCTCTTCTGCAGTGCCTCGTGGCTGCGTGGTCTCCAGAGGGTAACATTGGCAAACAGCCTGGAGGAAATTTATGTGTGAGTGTATTTTGGTATTTTTCACTTAGGCTACGCAGGAGTACGATCTTTGTTTGAATCTCAGCAGATTTGCCGATGACTGTTACCATAAACTTCACGTTATATTTATCTAATTTTACATTAAGCCAAATGACAAATGTGTACACTTTGGAGTCTAGGTCCTAACAAGGAAATATTTCCATTTGAACAGACAGAATGTCGGGGAAAGCCTTCTCTACCTTTGGGTAGAAAGGATTCGGGAGTTCCTCAGGGAGAAGTCCCAGAGCGGAGGAGCAGGTAATAACTCCGAAGGGTATGAATCATTTTCAGATTCATACGCTTTGACTGCAATGCCGAAGATCCTTCCAGTATCTCCAGTTCAATGCTTCACTCTCAAGATAGCCCAATTCTAAATAATCTTTATTATTATTTTTGGACAATAATGATAGTTCTAATCATAATAATAGTTTATGATTTATTGTATTATATATAAAAATACCAAGCGCATACTTTAATCAAAAGCTGAGAAGCTTACCCCAATACTAGATTTTCCTTCTGCTTTGATAAAGCTCTTTGGATTCTAGTATTACAGGGGGCCGTCTGGGCTGTGATAAAGGGTTCAAAAGGCTCTCTTTGTGAGTAGATGTTTAGGGACTGAAGGGAATTACCGGTAAGATCCATATCCAGGCAATGGCTTTGGAAAAATCTTTAGAAAGTGTAAAAATAGTAAGAATAAGCAAAAGGGAATCCAAAATATATTTTTTGTGCCTGTCAATGTGATCCCTTAACCATAAATGATTCAGACCGTCTCTTCTGGGTAGTAAAAGAGAAGCGATTAGACGACGGGTTGTGATTAATATGGCGATGATGAGAGAGGGAGGCTGGACCTTTGCCCTTGGAATGGAGATTGGCAGCTTGTTTTTGTTGTTGACAAAATGACAGGAGTAGAAAAGGTGACTTGAAGGAAGAGATGCCTCACGGGGAAAAAGGAAATGAAAAGGGGAGTAAACAGGACCGAAAGCCTGACCCAGGTAAAGGACAAAGGAGAAGCCTGGGCTGAATGGACCAGCGAGCAGGGAGCTATACAAAGGACACACGAGATGGTGATCCAAAGTGTGTGTGTGAAGTCAAAAGACACATTTAATATTGTTCTTCTATTGACTCCTGTTCAGATTATTAATATGTTATATCCCCTTCCTTTAACCGTGCATCAAAACCAACAATATCTCTCGATAGTTCTCCTTATTATTCAAGGTGCTAATGGTGAATGCTTGATATTTATATTATTGACAAAAAAATTCAAAAACAAGGTTACTTTAACCAGCTGAAAGCCCTTTCTGTATTAGAGTCTGAGCTGGGGAAGGTTGGAAATGGAAGTTTTTTAACGTGATCTTGTAGATTGAAGTTGAAACCGAACACATGTCTTTAACCTGAATACCAAAGAGGAAGAGCCCGGTGGAGTCAATCTGACAACAGAGGAAGATGTGGATAATGATGAAGAAAATTATGAAGAGTTACCAGACTTCAGGACAGTGAAAATGAACACAGAAAATGTCCATCCCTTCATGAATCACAAAAGTGGTAGGATTTTTTTTTTCTTAATTGATAATATTAAATGTTGCCATACAATACACATCGGGAACGGGTTAAGGTTCAACCCTAACCCTTCACTCTCCTGATGTAGGGTTCAGGTTAGAGTTAGGGTCTAACCCAAACCCAAACCCTTCACCCTCATGATGTTGGGTTCGGGGTAGGGTTAACCCGACAACATGAGAGTGAAGGGTTTTCCTTTTTGGTGTTTCTCTTGGTGCACCATAGATGGAGAAGTGCCTCCTGTCAAACATGGCTCCATCATCACCGACCGACGCAGCACCTTCCAGCCTCACCTGGCCCCAGTGACAACTCCCGGACAGGTAGGCTGCACCTGGGGGATACCTGGCCTTGGTCGGGCACGTTGGACACTTGTTTCTGGGGATTTAATACATCTTCCTAGCATAGGTTACTAAATTTTAGAATATAGTTAGTAATGAGTCAATTATTTGACTCTTTAATTAGTTGTGAATTTTTCTGCTTTTGCTGAAATGTAATACATTTCTGTTTTTAATTTTAAGGATCAGTCCTTTTGAGTCTGTTAAGTGTGAAATATTTTGCTAATCACTTCATCATTTGTGGGACATTTTTCATAATCATTCCCTTTAGTTGAAGTTGTTGTCTCATCAGTTTCTGGGCTATCCTCTTAAGACAAACTGATAGGGTATGAATAAAGGCAAGTCATTATTATTCTTTAGTAGATAGAAATGTTTCTTTGATTACTCATTGAGGGAAGGATAAAAGATAGTGATGAAAATCAGACCAGTGTTGTTCTTTGTTCATCAATATAGAGAAAGATATAGAAGAATATTTTAATTGATTATTGTATTGGCTTCCTGATGCAGGTGAAGATGGTTCTTGATAAGCTGTACGGAAATAAGAAGATTGCAAGTGCCACGCACAACATTTATGCTTACAGGTCAGGTCTGATATTTTTCCTGTGGTCTGATGAAGTTGAATTGTGTGTATTTAATTATTAAATAATAATAATTATTAATTATTACACTTTACTGTAGATTGATTTTAAATGCATTTCAATAGTTTTGAATCAAATATACAAATAGAGGAACTAATTATGGCTTTGTGTGTGCGTATGTGTGTGCGTTAGTGTGTGTGTGTGTGTGCGTATGTGTGTGCGTGACTCAGAGGAGAAGAGTTGTGTCATTCTGGCTCTAAAAGCCGTTCTCCACTGAGGAGAGGGCGGTCATTCCGTTTAATTTTTTGACTAGAACCATCAAATGTTCTCTCTCTCTCTCTCGCTCTCGCTCTCGCTCTCGCTCTCGCTCTCGCTCTCTCTCTCTCTCTCTCAGAATATATTGTGAGGACAGGCAGAGCTTCCTGCAGGACTGTGAGGACGACGGGGAGACGGCTGCAGGCGGGAGATTGCTCCACCTACTGCAGGTAGGCTGTTGATTCACTTGACCTCACACACACGCACACACCCACGAACGCAGACATACGGCCGGCTCCATCCCCCCAGTGTGTCAGTCCATGTGCACTGGGGCCAACACACACACACACACACACACACACACACACACACACACACACACACACACACACACACACACACACACACACACACACACACACACACACACACACACACACACACCGAAGGTGTCAAAAATGTAATTACAATGTGTACAATGTGTTCAAACTAGGGATGGCATGATTAATCGACGATCGACTAATTGATCGTTAAGAATTTCGTCGATTACGTACACATTTTTCATCGACTAAAGTTTAATGCCGTGTGCAATTAAACATTTTACCACACGGGGGTAATATTTAAATTTGCGGGCTCCTCCCCCGCAATAAACATCCCGCTTTGTGCGGTGAACTCTTTACGCCTAGCAGCTATAAAAACTATAATACTATGAAAACTTCAAAATGACTATTAATGCAGGCTATGTGGAAAATGCACCGACTTTGGCTCAGCCTGGCTCCGCCCTCTTTCGCTACGTAGCTAAGATGACGTTGAGTACGGAAAGTGTACATCGCCACACATTTCGCGTTAGTTTCCTTTCCGTACACTTATTTTCGCCAGATCTGAATCGACTCAATACCACTCGAGGTTGGCATCGAAGCAGAAATAAAGAACTTTCTGAGGCCCTGGATTGCACCCCTACAGCTGATGGAAAGTTGTTCCCCCGCTTTGCCAAGCGAGCATGGAGTTATTCGTGCATCACCGCACCGTCGGTACCCTCAGAGCGGGTGTTTTCGGCGGCTGGACTGACGGTCACCAGGCTGCGGTCGTGTCTGACCCCGGACCATGTCAACATGCTCATCTTTCTGAACAAAAATCCGTAGACTGTTGCTGAAGTTGTGTGAGTTACTGGTTCTAGTTTCAGAAGCTTTGTTACTAAGCCTAATTCATTGTTCTCGGCCTTCTTTCTCTGCCTTTTTTAAAATATTTTGCGTTACATTTGGCAAAACCTGTCCGAATTAATTATAATACATTTTTGGTTAAGTTATAACATGATTTTTTTATATATTATTGTTATTATTTTGGGAAGAAACTAGGGTTGTGTTTTATTTTTAGTCATGTTTATGAGCGCCGCCTTCGAGCTGCAGGCTCCGTTGCTTAGTTTAGGTTTAACCGAGTTGTTCATCTAATAATAAAGATCCCAATGAGGAAAACACACTGTTTTTGTAATTTCATTTCATTTTGAACGTAAATACTTAATCCTATAAGCATATAAATGGATCCTCGACTGGTACTGAACTGTTGCAAAGCAACGCAAATAAATAAATAAATTAACGATTAATCGACTAATTGATCGTTAATCCCCCCGACGATCGACTAAGACAACTTAATCGAATGCCCATCCCTAATTCAAACCAAAACAAAAAGACTCAATCCGCCCCTGCATTGCTGGGCTAGGGTTAGGGTTAGGGTTCATTGCATTGTTCACTGAAGTCTGTTTTGGATTGATATTTTTTCAATGTGCTTATATGGGTGATATCTAGAGCCATTAAACCCAGAAATTATACCCTGAACATGAACTATTAATAGCAGACAACGAATAGATAATGCCTTATGTTGAACTGTGTGAATAATTGGTTCAATAACATGGTTCAACATTTAACAAACATATCCTAACATCATCATAATACCTGATAGGGTAAGACAATTGTTGACCACAAGGCTTTTAGAACACCCAATTAAGGGGGGAAATATTGTGCTCAGTGTCTCTTCTTTTGAATCCAAAGCATGTTGTGGGAACAGAAGGTGTGTGGGTGGCAGAGAAGTGCCAGTGGGACACGTTACCCTAACCCTAACTGCTGAGGTCAGGGGCTAACCCTAACCCTAACCGCTCAGGTCAGGGGCTAACCCTAACCCTAACTGCTCAGGTCAGGGCCTAACCCTAACCCTGTCCCTACCAACTCAACCCTAACCGCTCAGGTCAGGGGCTAACCCTAACCCTAACTATTCAGGTCAGGGCCTAACCCTAACCCTAACCCTTACCGCTCAGGTCAGGTGGTGACCTAGACTGCCGGCGAGTTTAATTCGGCCTGCTACAGAAGGATCTGATAAGAGCATTACATTTCTTTCTGCTTCCGATACGCTTTATGCAGGAGCCAATCACCAAGCTGGCTCCTTCCCCTGGCGCGCTATTGGCTAGTTAAACACAATGCCGATAGGAAAGCGACGGCAAGCAGCCAATTGCATACAGAGTCAGTTGAACTAGGCCCGTTGATCAAGCTTCTTGAGCTGAAGAAAATGACAGCAGCCTCCACAGACCAAGCTCAATCATAGATTGAGCTTGGTCTGGCAATAGCCAGGCTAGTGGTGACCCTGTTAGGGTCGGTTGTTCCTCGGCGTAACGATGAAGGTTAAACTAAAAGGCACTTTGACGTCAACTAAACTCGGAACGTTTACAACCTGTGGTTGGCAGAAGACTGACAAAAACACAGGATATTGCTCCTGTTAGTTAATTATGGTGTTATTTTCAAATGGCTATGTTTGAAAATAATAGAATACATCTTTGTTTATACTTCAAAAACGTTTTGGGGTCACTGCCTCTTCAAGAGAGAATGTAATGTGCATGTTCTTCCGGCCAACGAGCTGTTAGCATGAGCTGCACTGAGTCCCCAGAAGGGGGTGTCTCATTTGCTTCTGAAAGGTGCTTCTAATGATCACAATGCCTTCCATAAACAAAAAGCCACCAAAAACATTAAAAAGAAATCCATCCAACGTGTGCCTCCCATGGCCCCAGGACGAGAGAGAGGGACTTATCTTTTTGTTCTGGTGGACCATGGGCCATCACAGTGTGGCCCACATTCTTACTCTGTGTGTTTCCTTCAATGTTTTTATTTTCTGGCCTCTCTGCCCTCCTCCCGTCTGATGTTCCAGGTGGCTGTCCCGAGGCCCTTTGTACATTTAGTTTAGACTGTTACACACATTGTTCCTCGTCCAGCGTCAGTTGAGGTTTTAATGTAGTGCACAATAATGTATTTAAGGTGGTATAGTTTTATGATTGTCCAAATGCGTTAATCATAGCAGTACTTAAAAAAGCATCTTTATTATCTAGTACTACTCATTTAAGAGCTGCCTCTATCGAAAGTAACCACTGGCTTCACAAACATTCATTGGTCAACCCAGAACCACTGAGCAGGCTTTGAAGTCTGAACACCCTAGCCTCACATAGTATCCTTCTCCATAATGTTAGAGAAGGATTATCTATACATAAATAAATAAGTGAGCTGTGGGCATAGCAGCAGTGGGATATACTGCTATCGACAATATATGACAATAGAGTGGCACTTCTTTTAGGAACAGCAACGGCTGGCAGAGAGGTGACAGCTGGATGCACACTTGTGGTATGGAGCTGTTTCTCTACTCTCATCGTATCCCACGGCTACTCCCCACTGGCGGGCAAACCTCCTGCTAACCCTCCAGAGGAATCCAGTAGCATTCATTTGACCCCACTTTCACTGCAGTGTTCATACAAAAGAAGAAGCACCTGTCAAATGGCATTGTGATTGACTCCCAGTTCCACCACACCACAGAGAGTGATGGGCTCTCATTCACAACTGGTCCGTCGCGCGCACCAGTGTGAGAATTATGGAGATGTTAATACTTTTGAGTCATTGAAAAAATGAAAAGCCTCTCTTCTGTCAAGCCCTGAACAAGAGGGTGCTGACTGACTATTTCAATGGTTGCTAAGCGATGGCTGTAGCCACTATACATGCTTCTGAATCTGGTCACTAATAAATACCAATAGTTTTGTTCGATCCAAATTAAAACTGTCGGGGGGGAAAGTTATGAAATGGTGCATCTGATTGTAGAAAGCTGGCCTCCTATCGATCTTGCCCCGAGGTTAACTGAACGTCGTCCACTCTTTAACTCAAGCTGCATTAAGGAAAACCGCAGCAATGAAAACACAAAATGTTTCCGGCACCACTCAAACATAAGTAACCATTTCTAAAAAAAAGGAAAGTCAGACTGAAACTCTTTGTGCAGAGCAAAGAGATGAAACTGATGCGCACGTACAAACTAAACTGCTACATAGTAAACAAATAGGAGAAAACTGCTACGGGCTTCCTGTTGCAATAGATTATCCATCTCGAGGTGGTACCTCGTCTCACTGAGACTCCTCACAGAGTTCTGATTCTAGATTATCCACATGTACATCTATATTGTAAGCTTTTCTTCCAACATGCTCCAGTACATTTGGCTCTGCTCTAGTCTTCTCCTTCTCAAAAGAAAAACCCTTGCTTCCCGCTTCCTAATTTAGACGGGCGCCAGATCTTTCTCTATAACTGAATGGGCCACGTGAGGTAATGAATACAAGTGGGCTGATTAATAGTTGGTAGGCAGCTGATCCTGATTTTCCCATTAGCGCTCCCCCAGTTTGCACTTTTGTGTGTGTTTTTTGGAGCCCCATTTCATCCCCTTCTTCCCTTGATTGCATGTACCCAACAAGGCCCTGCCCGCGCCTCCACTGCGTGTGGAAGGCATCTGGTCTAATCAGCTCTTCCATTGTTTTATTCATTTTATATATCTTATGATCATTTCTCAGAAACACCTATATCTTTCTCTCTCTCAAATTCTCTCAAAAACTTGTCGTCTTTCTCGCTCTTTCTCAGAGAGAGATGCTGCAGAGAACACTAATGGCTCTTCCCAAAATCCAAACGACAACACATCTTTCTCTTTGTGTTTTTTCTCCGCATCACCAGATTCTAGATGTGCGGAACGTGATGGTGGTGGGTCTCCCGCTGGTATGGCGGGATTCTGCTGGGCCCAGACCGCTTTCTCAAAACACATCAACAACTGCGCCCGCGGCGTCCTGGTGCAGGAGAGGCTAACACCTCCTCCCGTGGTGGAGTGTCACACATTGAGCCGTAGTTCAGCATCACTGCCGCCCGAGTCCAATGTAATGTATAGCAAAACAGCACTGCCTGGCGCTAGCTGGAAGGGTACTCCCTTGTTAGCTTGCATGATGTTTTTATACATGCATGGAAAGCCCCAGTTGAAGTTGAGTTTAGCTGGGATTAGGGTTAGGGTTAGCCTGAATAACCCTCTCTAAGGTGGATGGTTCCAATAGCCACAGATCACTGTGAGATTCACTGGAACATTTACACATTGTTCATTTGTTTGTTTGGCTGTTTGTTGTTTCTCATTGTTTCACAATCCCATTATGGGTATTAGTTTACTTCAAGTGTCTTATCTGGATACATGTCATCAACTGATAACATAAAAGACTGCTCATCTTGTGCCACTAATAGATTAAAGGTAATGCAAATCTCCCGATGCATGAAGTCCACAATACAGCCATTTATTCAATCGGCAATACATTTAGGTTTTGTCACATTATTGTTGCTTAGTTTGAAGTGCAAATTATTTAAGAATGTAAGAAAATGACGTTTGTGTTTAAACAGCACTTGGTCCTAAGGCCACTCTGAGCACTTTTACAAAGAACCCCCACACACGCACATGCACACGCAAACACACACACACACGCACACACCCCCTACACGTGGTGTCTGTTAAGGCTTATAGGTGTCTGGGGACCAGGTAATGGGACTAGCCATCCCTGTGGTCATGACAACATGCTCTGCGTAAGTGACTCCATCCGCTGCGTCCATCTTGTTGTATGTTGTGTTCTGCAGTAATAAAGAGATTGGGGACAGTGGAACAGAGAAGACATTGTTTAATTCCACAGAGGCCTAATGCTGTACAATTTTGAGTTTTGGAAGAGGACCTAACTCACAAAGGTTAATTAGCTGACCTGAGTGCTTACTCAAAAATTCATAAATTATACGCATTCCCTTGAAGGAACAAATAACACTTTTAAATTAAAAGTGCGCTTGAGCTGGGAGACGTTAAGGGAATATTGTTTAATGAGCAATGACATTATGAAGGGGATTGTGTTTTATTTAAATGTCCAAAATGCTTGACCCTGTTAAAAGCCTCTTATTTAAATTGAGCTATTGAGATATTTTGAAGTGTGAAGCAAAGTATACTGCCACACACAACATCCTCAATGGCAAATGACAAAACTTGATTTAATTGGTACATTTTGGGAATGTCCGTACTTGAGGCAAACTCTATGTGCCCTTACCTGTAGGACTGGCGGCAGACGAAGGCACGCCAATGCGTGTGGATATTTCAACCACATGATTATTTTTAATGAATGGCGAGTCAGCACCCTGACCGTGTTTGGTGTGTTGTACCACAGGAAGAAAGCCACCACAACCAGGAGGAAAGGGCAAGAAAACAAGAAGTAAGAAGGCAAAATGAGTCACTGAAATGGAATGATCTGCGGCGCCTGCCTGGAGAGGACCCTGGGGTGGAGATAACCGCAGATTAAGCAGACCACACACGTTTCAACGGAACTGAAGAAGATTGTCAAGTTCCCAATGCCTGGGATAATCAACAATGGAAATGACTTAAAAATGGATAGGTTTAATTTAATTAAATGTAATAAATGCCATTACATATATTAATATTTTGAGTTTAACATACTTTGTTCTTCATGAGTTAATTAAAACCTCTGTGTTTAAAGTGACACTTTTAAAAAAAGAGTTTGAGAGTTACAAACATATTGTATACACACAGCTTATTTTTGTCAAACACCTATAAACATCAAAGCTATGCAGTGGGGCATTAGAGCGGCGGTTTCCAATGGACTACAACTTCAATGATGGTGCTGTTGGACACCTCCCCAGAACACTGCATCAAACATGCAGAGGGAATTTATTCAATGACTCAAGGAACTGATAGCTTTGCTATCCTCGGCTGCATGTGCCTCTCTCTCTCTCCCTCTCCCTCTCCCTCTCCCTCTGTCTCTGTCTCTGTCTCTGTCTCTGTCTCTGTCTCTGTCTCTCTCTGTCTCTGTCTCTGTCTCTGTCTCTGTCTCTCTGTATATATGGATAGGTGTCTGTGTATGTTTGTGTGTATATATATATGTGTGTGTGTGTATGTGCGCGTTTTGTCATCCCTATTTTTCGCTGGATCTCTCCCACTACACCACATACACAGCTCTCTTCCCGTTCCTGGATCTGTCCGTTGTTCCTCCCTGGGTTCTACTGGCCATCTGTCCTCATGTTCTTCACCTACTCCACCCGCCCTCTACCCCGCCTGTTGCTCAGCATGCCGATCATGTCATAATTAACATTTCGTTATTATTCCTACAATAACATCCTCAAGAGTATGGCTGTACAGGTCATTACACCGATGAATTGGTCATTAAATAAGTGTTTGATGGAATGATTGGGTGGTTATATCAATAAAAATAAATAAAGTCAATTTATCGAGTTAATAGTGTATTGATTGATCGATTCGTTGAGTGATTTGACAGCCTCGTAGGGTGTTGCAGAAATCAAATTCTAATTTTCGAACCATTGAGAAATAATGATAATGATAGTTTGATTCAAGCGGCGCTGTCAGTGACGGGTTGTCATAACACCCTTCTTCAAGTGTCCATGCAGTCTTCCCAAAACCTGGGCTGATGAATGTGTACTCGAGAGATCAGAATTAAGCCCTGTGCCATCTTTAAGGCACAGCCCTTTGAAGCCTTTAACAATATACAATACGTAATTGCTTATTTGTCTTCTTATGATTGCGACCTTTTGTCTCACTGTGAATGACACTAAGACGCTCAGAACACCCAGGGGGGAAGTTCTGCCATGACCTCAAAACTCGGTCCAAGGTCAAAGCCCCTGTTTAGGCAGCAGCTCATTCTCGCCATATTACCCTGGCTGTAAAACTTACACAAAAAACAGCATTATTCAATCAAATAATGGTCAATGATAAGTTCGAATGCTTTGAAGGGGCTCAACGATAATCTATATTGTTTGGTATTTTGAGTAGGTTCCAATATGTAGGCCAATAGATATTTGATAACAATTGGTCGTTTATAGCCTATTTCAAAGCTCTTCACTAAAGGTCGTCTATGAGTTTCAGCAGCTCTTCATTCAAGGGTTCGTTCCAGATGAGAGCGAGTCTGTTAATTGATTGGACAATAGAACCAATAGTAGCCAGCCCCTGCTACAGCATCTTTTCATGGAGAACCCGTTTGCAACAAAGGGTGGACAAGGGTTGGATGTGTAATGTATTCAACCTTCTCAAAGTGTTTCAACAAATTGAAAAAAAAAGCTGTCCTCTGAATCACATAACTGAATCAGCATCAGAATTGATCGTAATCACTTAATAGTTTCTAACGAGCATAGCTGCCTGGGCAGAAGACGTCAATGCAATTAACTGGAGGCTTTCATCTCAGTTCCAATACTTCCAAAAGGTCCGTAGTTGGTCTGAGAGACAGAAGTACAGCAGGCAGATTTATTCTGCGTTGTGCCAATGTGCAGCTGATGCGCTCAGCCTGGTGCCAGGCGGTGTAGGCTACTGCAGACAAAGAACCGCGACCACATGAGATACACTAAATCACCTTCTTCACGGATCAAAAGGACCATGGGCTAAATGGAGAAAGTAACATCGATTGTTTATATAGGCTATCTACATTTGTGGATGTCCCGCTGCTCCTCCCTGCGCATTACCTGGAACGCAAAGTCGGAGCATCAAACCGGATCGCTAAACACATGTTGTTTGGGTTAATTTGGCGTATCTACAATGCATCTTAAATCAGATTAACAATGGGAGCCTTTCTGACGGAGTCCAACTCGAGCGGGAACTTTAGCAGCAGGGACACTGAGAACGGGAACGTTCTCCTACCTCCTTCGCTGGTGGGGATCTTCACGGTTCTGATGGTAACTCTGGTGATCGTTATCGTAGCTGGCAACGCACTGGTCATCATGGCTTTTATTGTGGATAAGACCCTGAGAACTCAAAGCAACTACTTCTTCCTCAACCTCGCTATCTCGGATTTCCTTGTGGGTGAGTCTCCGTCTTCTCCTTCAACTTCTCCTCCGTTCTTTTGTGTTTCGGACCTTTATTTGACGTGCCCATCCGAGGCTCCTCAGGTTTATTGGAGTGGCGAACACCTATGTCTGGCCTCTGCCTTATTTCAATTTATAACGCAATGGTTTATATTTATTTATATCAGTGGACAATGTGAACCAGCTCTTCAAATATAGATCTTATTTATGAACAGAAAAGCAGCTGCTCCTCTGATACTCTAGTTTGGCTATTGGAAGCTTCAGCGATCCGGGTGATGGTCCGTCCCCTCGCCCCGCAGGTACCTTCTGCATCCCGGTCTACATTCCATACAACCTGACAGGTCGCTGGATGCTGGGCCGAGGTCTCTGCAAGGTGTGGCTGCTCATGGACTACCTGCTCTGCACCGCGTCCGTCTTCAACATCGTCCTAATCAGCTACGACCGGTTTCTCTCCGTCACCAGAGCGGTGAGGAGCCTCAATACGCACCACGCATCAAGGCACACAATTACACACAGCCGCGCACTGACACAAAGACGCTACTCTTGAGTGACTGCTGGTGCCATGGTCGCTGTATCCTTTGTCTTATCACGCGGGGTTGCCGGTCTCAGCTGTGTGTTAGTCCTGTACTTCTGTCAGCTATACATTTCAAGATTAAGAATCTGTGGCATGGAGATGTCTTTGGATTTGCGAATATCTTGATTTATCCCAATATAGGGCTGAAATCAATACCTGTAATGGGATTGATACATTTTGTTTAAACTATTTGTGTGTAATTGGGTCACATAAAATTCACTGTCCAAATACATTTGTTATGCAATTAGAGGTTGGGTTATGGGTTAGGGTGTTCAAATGACAAAATGTCATTATCAATGATTAAAAATAATGGAAATACAGTTATAGATCATCACCTTTGATCGTTCATCAGCATCAGGATTTCCACTTGGACAGTTCACTATTGTCAAGTAGTGACAATAGTGGCCATTAAGTCATTTTTATTAATAGTTGATCAGATTAAATCGACAAGAATAATTAGTGGAAGTGTATCTTGCTCTTATCAGCATAAAAAAAAGAAATCTGTGTTGTTGACATAAATCCCATGCTTCAATGTAAGAAACTGCAGTGAGTGGGTTAATTAGTTGCTTGCTAAATATAGGAACAACCTTAAGGTATGTCCTTGGTCTTTGTACCATTACATGCAGCATTAACCACTACAGTGTGACTCCAGCTGAGCTTGAACCAGTCCACAGTTGACTCGCTCTGTTTGGTGAGATGCCAAGCAAAGAAGAAGGGAGCTGGACAGGGTTAGGGTTACCCTAGGCCAGGGTTAGGGTTACCCTAGGCCAGGGTTGACAAGACAAAGCAGTTACCCTGACAGGGTTGTTGAAAACGGCCATGCTAAGAGAGGGTTTGGATGGTGGTTAAACAATGGAGTACAATGACAAGAGCCATGCGAAGGAAGAAGAGTATCAGGATAGGCAGATGTTTCTTCTCTTTGTTGTGTTAACGAGCCTTCGTCCTCTTTCCCCGGTAAAGCTGGATGGACAATAGACACACACACAGGCGCACACACTCAAACACTTGGTATATTGCATCTATTAAATGATTTATTTATTGATTGCAGGCTGTATTTATTGCTTGATTTATTGAATGGTTTAATGATTCATCATGATTTAACAAGTATGAACCAAAAACAAAATGGATCATGGATGGGTGAGCGAATCCACAATGATGGGGGTTTAGTCATCGTCACACTATTGCAGTTTTATAAGCATGGAGCCTGAAACATCATGAATAACGTGGAGTGCTGGAACAACACACATCCATAGCCTCCCAGTGTAATTACTTAGGCTCCACTGGCCAGCTGATAGCATAAAGATGGCATTCAAAATACAGGGCAGCCGACATCTTGATTGAATATGCTTTTAAAATCGCAGTGTTAAGCATGACAAGACAAAGCAGTTTTCCCCCAGTTTTAATGGGAAAAACTACAGCCCCATGCATTAAATTGGTATGGATATAATCATAGACAAGGACATTTGTCTGACCAGTGTCTTACCAAACTGTCTCCCAGGTTAGGTACCGGGCACAGAGAAACATGACACGGCAAGCCGTGACCAAGATGGTGGCCGTGTGGCTCCTGGCCTTCCTCCTCTACGGCCCCGCCATCCTCTTCTGGGAGTCGTTCAGGGGCCACAGCATTGTCCCGGCCAACCAGTGCTTCGCCGAGTTCTACTTCACATGGTACTTCCTCCTGAGCGCTTCCACCTTCGAGTTCTTCACGCCCTTTGTGTCGGTGGCCTTCTTCAACCTCTGCATTTACCTGAACATCCACCGCAGGAACAAAAGCATGTCGGCCTGCACGGAGGACGCCTCTGCCTCGGCCGCCATGCAGCAGGACCTCCGCCCGCCCAGAGGGAATGGCCCCGCCTTGTCCGTGTTTTTCGTCAAGACGCGCAAAGTGTCGTCCAGCGAGCCCGCCGCCATTTCCGCGGTCATCGAGGACAAGGACGAAGACTTTGGCCGGCCGTCGAGCTGCGGCCCCAGCGCCACCCAGTCCTTCATCCACAGGAACAGGCCGTCTCCCCGCGCCGTCGTCTTCGAAACCCTGTCGCCGTGCAGCGCGCCCGGCCGCAGGACTCAAGGCTCTCGGCTTACTCGGGACAAGAAAATTGCGAAATCGCTGGCCATCATCGTGTGTATCTTTGGCGTCTGCTGGGCGCCCTACACTCTTCTGATGATCATCCGCGCCGCCTGCAGTGGCGCGTGCGTCGAGCACTACTGGTACGAGATGACCTTCTGGCTCCTTTGGTTGAATTCTGCCATCAACCCCTTCCTGTACCCTCTCTGCCACAGCAGCTTCCGCAGGGCCTTCTCCAAAATCCTCTGTCCTAAAGGACAGTCGGTCCAACCTCAGATTGAGATACAGTCCTGCTAGCGGGCCGCTCCAACTGTTCTTCCATTAAAGTGGAAATGAGGCAAAAAAATAAAACATGTCTATAGCACTAGTTAAATATTTAAATATACCATAAATACAAATAAATTCGGAAATATGACCCGTTATTCAGAATAAAGCACAAACAAGTTGCATTAATTATAACGATTTCAGCCATGTGCGCCGCCATCTCTGTTTTCAGAATACGATGACGTCACGAGAATGGTTGGTAATATTCTATATAGCGGCTCATAGCCTCACAGGTAGCTTACTGCCTCAAAAAAATGGATATGGACGAATGGGATAGACCCACCAATGAGGCCAGGCATCCAATTGCCTATGCTTTTGAGCCAGTAAGAGCAGTGGGAGTTTTAGTGCCCCCAACAGAGCCTGACTATGGAGGAGATATAGATGAAGGAGAGAGAGATGTATCCGAGCGCACAGGAAACAATCGGTGGTGCTTATGTGGGGTTTGTGTCCCTATGTCCACTGACATGGAGAGTGTCTGCTGCCATGAAATGAACCTGGGACATCTCATCAAAGATAACAGATGTATCACGTCCAATCCGACGTGCCAAATGCTGTCATTAGAGCGAGACGTGTTGGAGGTCGCAATGCTGTCGCTGAGGGACATCCAAGCCGAAACACTGGAGCGCCCAATAAACAGCAGGTTAACTAACACAGTCTTGATAGGTTGTGCGGAGGGAGTAGGGGACTACACTGATCACCTGAGACAGCACAATTTTTTACACCCATACTCAGTTATTCTGCAATGTATTATCATGGTAGAAGCTGCGATACAGTACTAGCATAGCATAACATAACAAGCACATACTGTAACTAGCTGTACCCACAACAGGTTCGCAAGGATCTGCTAATAGTTTACACTACTAATTGAGCTAAACAAATGCAATCATCGATCACAAAAAGAAACCTCTTACTCACACATTAGAAGTTCGCACCACCGAGTTTATTCACCAATTCATCAACGATGCAAATGCATTTTCAGAACGCGGTAATCCACAAGTTATGCACTTCGGCGAGAACATCCAAACACGTTATTGCGACTGAACAGGAAGTTAAATCGAATAAAGTCCTGTCTCTGATAGGCCTACAGCAGGATACATTACGGCGGCCCTTGTTCTTGTACAAACACAAAAACAAACATCAACAGAAATTGCGTAGGCATATTGAAATAAAGTGAACGTCCGCTTCGGTTATATTCTGTCAGTTAGAATGTAAATTATTCATGGCAGGCTTTGCCTACTTTACGCTACTCTACGCTACTCATTCTAACATACATATATATATATATATATAAATATATATATATATGTATATATATATGTGTATATATATATGTGTATATATATATATATATATATATATATATATATATATATATACATATATATATATATATATGTGTGTGTGTGTGTGTGTGTATATATATATAATATATTATTATATATATATATATATATATATAGTGTGTGTGTGTGTGTGTGTGTGTGTGTGTGTGTGTTGTGTATATTATATATATATATATTTATATATATATATTATATATTATGTATATTATATATGTATATTATGTATGTATATATTATTATACATATATATATATATATGTATATGTGTATATATATATATATACATATATATAAATATATATGTATATGTGTATATATATACATATATATATATATATGTATATATGTATATGTGTATATATATAAACATATATATATATGTGTATATATGTATATGTATATATATATGTATGGAGGAGATAATGTGGAGGAGATAATGTTGTTTACAGCAATGAAAAGTAGTAAACGGGTGCAGCAGCTGGGCTACCACATCATTTCATGATACAATTAATTGTCGTGCCATGGATTATTTCCAATAACAATGGATTATTTTTGCGATGGATTAGAAATTATCAAGAGCATGGAGCGAGCTAGTTTGCAAACAAGACAATCTTCAAACAGTGAGTGTACTCATTTCTCTGTTTCTCTAGTAGTAGAAGCTAAACGTTTACCGCTCGTTCCTCTGCCTGGCAAGCACGTTTCTGCGCTCTTTCTCTGCGCATAAGAGCAGCGCCCGGGTCCGATGTGACAGGTCTGTCCGTGTCTCCAGCACTATAGCCACTAAAATTAAAAATTGTTGGCACAGCATCTGGCTTCAGGCGATTGGTGGGACGGCGAACAAATCTCCCATCTTCAGCAAAAGCTCCCTCTTCAACGTAATCAGCCTCTATAAAGTGGTCGCTACATACTCTCTGCCCTGGTCCCATTGGGGGGCTGAGGCGTTTCAACGCAATTAACTATTTTTGGAGCAGTTTAGGCTTCTGTTCAGGAATAACATGGAAATGAACTATTTGACCACTCTCTTTTACCCGATAATACTCGTTTGAACAGCCAGGGGCAACACAAAATGACCCCCCTGTTCTTCTTCCAAGATTTGCCATGGTTATTTGAAAGTGCCAACCATTCTGATGACGTCACGCCTGCTTTTTTAAAACATGGCCGCGCCCTAGTGGCGAAAGTCGTTGTCAACTTGTCATTTTCCAGTGAAACTACTTGAATTTCAGGTTTAATGAAAATACATGTATTTTCAAAAATGAAAAAGCAACCAAAAAATGGTCACAGTTCTCATTGCTTCATTTCCACTTTAAGGGTTGCCCACTTTCAAGCTTTGGACCCCATTTACATTCAGGTGGACGACTACTTCAGAAAGGAAGTCAATTTAAATGGAACAAAGAACAGCGCAGACAGCAACACAACGGAGGCTGAAGAGCGTTGAAGGAAATGAGAGGCAACGACAATTTGAGTTCCATAAGCGCTGAAGGTCATGAGATATACCATGCATTCTGAGACAGGATCCCATTAACAAACACATTTGCAGTTTTTGGGATTAAGATAAGAAACATGGCCAGAAATTGTATTGCATTATTTTATGTATTTATATAATTTATAACTCAATAGGATTTCAAGTGAAACTTTTATTTCAAACCTTACAATAATTTCCAAAGTCATATAAATATATATCATATAGATGCAATCACTACTGTGTGAGGAGATACACTTTTAACTATGTGTAATCCTGCAGCAACAGAGCTTCAAGATCAAAGTATGTAGACGTGATGCCTGGCTAAGGCCAAGAGTCAGTGTTTTGATATAGATCATTCATGTATTTCAATGTGTTCTTGAAGAGTAGGTGGGTATGTTGACTAAAAGTGAGTGCTGTCATCGAAGCAAAACTCACTCTCTGTGTCCATGTTCAGGAAGTGGAAGATAATTTCAAAAGCCGAGAGGGGAATCAAAGTGCTTAGTATCAGTTGTCAGGATTCCACCAATTGTTATTGGGCCATAAAAAACGCCACCCGTCACACTTTGTATCGGCGTTGGACTCTTTTCATTTGAGGTGTTGTGATTTTTTTTACCCAGTTTATAAAGAGTATTACATTTTTAATCCGGATTCAAGGTGTACTTCTGTGAAAGAGCCCTAGTGAGTATTTTACTCCTTACCTTCGGTGAGTTATGTAAGTAGAGTACAATATCATGGATTTAATAGAGATCTGGGACATGAACTGCAAGGAACAGTTGGCAAAGAGACGTAGATCCTTATTATCAAACTAATCAAAGGTGATCTGTACCTGATCTGATGTCTCTAACAGCGGTCCCAATCTTTCTGGGCCTTAGGGTTAGGGTTAGTCACTAACCCTAAACCTAACCTTTCTGGGGCTTAGAAACAGCAGAACCCCAACCACAAAGGTAAACCAACTTAAAGTTGCTCGCAATATGTTTGCAATATTTTACATACAGGCCGAATAAAATCAGGCAATTTTTTTTTTTTATTGAAATTGAGCAAGAATAATACATTTATAAAATAATAAATATGAATAATTATTCAGGAAAAACAATGTGTCACAGTTTCTTTAACCTACGTGGGGAATGGGGCACCTATCCACCTATCCATATCATGTAAGATATAGACAACTTTACTAGCATACTATTTGTTTTGACATTACAAGGACATTAAACATTGAGGTTAAAAGATAAAACAAGCAATCACTCTTTTTTGAAATAAGGAAAATGCTGCCTTTGATATGATATTGGCAAGCAATTACTAAATAGCTGTGCGAGGAGTGCCCATTTTTAAGAGTTTAACAGTTCTTTTATTTTCCGATGTACCAAAAAGTAAAATAAGTTCTAGAAATCTAAGGGCTCTAAGGTAAAAGAAAAAAAATGGATAAATTAGCTATCACAACAAATGCCTTTATCCTGTTACAAAGACCACAGCAGATCTCAGAACAGCTACCCAACAAATTGGATTAAACATCACAAATTACATCATTGTGCAAAATTAAAAAAAGACTCCCAGCGCAGAAAGAGTATACATGTCTTCCACTGTGATTTTAAATGACAAATTATATGTGAGAGGAAGGGCCTGGGACTGGCAGTGCCTTTAAACCCTGTGATAGGTTGGAATATTCTGTCTGCATGACATGGATTCAACGTGAATAAATTGGATGGTGGGAGTGATACAACTTTTATTCGTTTTTATAATCTAATCAAATCAGAATTGTATCGCAACCCGTTGGCTCATCTTATTTGTATATCTGTTGTACTAGAAAGGAATAGACCTCTAGGGCTGCAAGTATGAAGAACTTTTTTGGGAAATAGCCAGCAAAGTCAATTTAAAGTAATTTAGTGAAATGCCAACAGATGTTAAAGGTAAATAGCCAAAGGTTTTGGTGACCTGGAGAGGCACAGGTGGACTTGTAAATTGAAAACAAATTACTCTGTGCTGCTATTGATGTTGTCTCCGTACACCAAGGAGCAAATCCATTCTGTCTTCCAAAGGAGAGAAGGAGAAGAGAGAGGGAGAGTTTTGTTTAACACAGAGAACTCCCTGCCACAAGAATATGAATACAATCAAAGAGAATCTAGTGGACACTACCGACTATCAGACAGCAGGAGACAGGAGAGTGAAAAGGCACTGTGCGGATAACAAAACCCCCGCCAAATAGCGATACAGAGACCAAGACCTTTAAGATATACACTTGAAAATATATACTGTACATAGGACATGTACTGTTCTAAATTAATTTTGATGTTGTTGTTAGAACCATGGAATTATCGACATCTGGGTCCAATGTAGATGTTGAGAATAAATGATCAAAATTAATACAATTTTGAAGGTCAAACTAAAGGCTTTGTTGATAATTTTTTTTACTCATCTTTGGTACTGAGACATAAACTCTTTTCCAGATAAAATGTTGTCCTAATGGTGACGTTAGGTGAATTATGCTTGAACGGCATTTCATTGGTGTGATGACTAATTTCTACAGAAAATACATTTCATGGCACCTTACCCTAAACTCAAATTAGTATCCTTGTTTGTTATAAACCCTAATTTGGTCTGTGTGGTCTGATTGTGGTTTGAGTGAGAGACCTGAATGAGTGAATATATCAGTGAATATATAGAAGAGCATTAACATAACATGTTTGAAGAGGTTATGGAAATGAATTGTTCCCTTCAGAGTTCCTTCCCATCAAGTGGGGTTAGGGTTCGGGTTAGCAGGGTTAGGGCTAACCCTTTGGATCACTGGGCTCCAGCAGGCTGATTGCGACGATTCGAGGCTGCGTTCTGGACTTTGTGTTCAGCTCCTATTCACTAATTTAGATGTCTTTCAGGGGTGCAGATGTGTGGGCTGATAGGATAGCCAGATAGACATTCAGTGGGTTGGAGGAACAAAGCCATGAAAATGAATGAGAAATGATTTTATTTTAATTACCTTACTTCCATATGTTGTGGCAAAACCGTTTCCCCCTGGTTCTGCTACATCAATGTACAGATGAGCCCAGTTTTTGTAGATATTAACTTAAATAATTTAATTATTTTAAATAAATAATTGCATTAAGTAATCATCGCAAGTTATTGTAATATACAGTATATATACAGTCCCCTCCAAAAGTATTGGAACAGTGAGGCCAATTCCTTTATATTTACTGTAGACTGGAAACATTTTGGTTTGACACCAAAACATGAATATGAGACAAGAGATACACATTTCAGCTTTCATTTCCAGGTATTTACATCTGGATCCGATAAATAACTTAGATGATTATTAGCATTATTATTAACTTAGCATTATTTGTAAAGGAACACCACATTTTTAGGGGAGCAAAATTATTGAAACATGTGACTGACAGGTGTGTTTTGTTGCCCAGGTGTGTCCTATTACATTGATCATTCAAACAATAAATAGCGCTGAATGTCTATGCTTAGTTTCAGATTTGGGTTGTGCCTTTGCAGACTGTAATTATTATAGATCGAGGTGTAACCAGCATGAAAACCAGAGAGCTGTCTATGGGTGAAAAATAAGCAATTGTGAAGCTGAGAGAAGATGGAAAATCCATCTAAGCCATTGCACAAATATTGGCAATAGCCAGTACAACCATTTGGAATGTCCTGAAGAAGAAAGAAACCACTGGTGCACTAAGTAACAGACATCGAACGGGTAGACCAAGGAAAACAACAGCAGTTGACGACAGAAACATTGTGAGAGCTGTAAAGAAAGACCCTTAAACAACTATTGTTGACATCAGCAACAACCTCCAGAGGGCAGGAGTGAAGGTATCATTATCTACCGTTCGCAGAATACTTCATTGCATGGCTTCTTCTGGGACGGGCTCATTAATCTTCATTGATGATGTAACACAGGATGGCAACAGCAAAAAGAACTGCCAATTTAAAGAAAAATGCAACCAAACTGATTGGAAGATCATTGATCATACAACAAGATAATGATCCAAAACACACTGCAAAAACAACAAAAGAGTTCATCAGGGGCAAGAAGTGGAAGGTTTTAGACTGGCCAAGTCAATCTCCAGACTTAAACCCTGAGCATGCATTTTACCTGCTAAAGAGGAGACTGAAGGGAGTGAACCCCCAAAACAAACAACAACTGAAAGGGGCTGCGGTGAAAGCCTGGAAATGCATCACAAAAGAAGAATGCACAAGTTTGGTGACGTCAATGGGTCACAGGCTTGATGCAGTTATTGCAAGCAAAGGATTTGCAACAAAATATTACGTCTTATTTACTTTAATTTATTTTAAATCTATCTGTTCCAATACTTTTGCTCACATAAAAATGTGGTGTCCCTTTGCAAATAATGCTATCTTCTAAGTTATTTATCGGATCCAGATGTAAATACCTGTCTCATATTCATCTTATTTCCAGTCTACAGCAAATATAAAGGAATCAGCCTCACTGTTCAAAGGGGACTGTATATATATATATATATATATATTATATATATATATAGTAAATAGAACATTTTAAATACTGACAAAAATGAACAATGAAAGTCTGTTATAGGAACCGCTTTTGCAAAAGGTAGCCATATCCAGACATCTGCAGTGGACTTACCATAACTGCATTATAAGAGCATTACTAATATGACTGAATGAAAATGCATTGCAGTTTTAACGCTGAGAGAAGGTGTCTGGTATGAGGAACACGCTCTACTGACTTTGTCAATTGTGCGTTCATCCTAACAATCCTCTCACTCGTCCACGAGGACGCTGACCACACCATGAACCTGTGTGAGCTCTTCACAGTCCAAAGAGGCCAGCAGCTTCCTCGGCCCTGCCAGCGTTGGCACAATATTTTCAATCCGAGAGAACGAGGCCTGGCTGGCGATGTCTCTGTGGAGAAATAAAGAAATAATAATATGAATTGTAATGAATGACATTCGCACATGTGTGACAAGATGAAATGAAAGAAGAGAAGTAATGTTGTTTCTCTGCGTTACACTAACAGAGATTGACTAGGGTTGATTTTTCTCTTACCCGACAGCAATCTTTCGAATGCTCAGTAGGCCCAGCCCTTCTATGCGCAGCATCACTGCTTTGAGCGTGTGTGGGAGTGGATTGGTGAAGGAGATCTCTGCTTTCATCGTCTTACCTACCACCGCCTTCCCAATTGGCTACAAGAAATAGCAGAAATAAAGGTTGTGTGAAAATCAAATCCTGATCAAATTCCTCCTCCTCCTGGCATGTGTGTGTGTGTGCGTACATATGGGTTTGCATTTGTGTGTGTCTGTGTTTGTGGGTGTGTGTGTGTCTGTGTGTGTGTGTGTGTGTGTGTGTGTGTGTGTGTGTGTGTGTGTGTGTGTGTGTGTGTGTGTGTGTGTGTGTGTGTGTGTGTGTATGTGTACATGCATACATTTGTTGGTGCATGCACGTTTGTGCGCTGTCAATACGTTTTCCCATTGTAATTGATTTGTTTGAATGTGTGGTCACCTTTATGAGCAGGTCCGGTGTCCTGAGCCGGAAGCTGAACTGTGTTGCCAGGACCTGCTGGGTTTGGCTGACCCGGCCAGAGAGGGTGAGCATCAGGGCAGCCTGGTCAATCAGTTGGCCCTGGTAGGTCTCATACAACAGGGTCCACTCCACACTCTTCACTGCAAACCAGGGGATGATGTGGAGATCAAGAGAGAATAGAGATCTTTTTGCTTGCATTAAAAATCCTTACTTCTTGCAAGACCATGTGTTTTAGTTATGACTCACTTTGCTATTTACTATTAATATGCAGACATTTAACTGTGTTATTTGTCTTTGTTATTGAGATGTCATCAAAATACAGGTAGCTATTGCCATCTTTCTTCCAAATGTAGGAAGGCCAACTGTGTCATTTGGCCCTACACACAGTATTTAGCACAGAGGCCTCAGTGCCAGAAGGCAGCAGGTGCTCTCACCACTGTCAGGTGGGAGATCCACCTCTGTCCTGTCCCTGCGCAGGGTGGCCTTGTGGACACCAGTGTAGTACATGACCGCCACCTGGCTGTGGAGGAAGACACTGCGTTGCTCAGAGCTGCTGTTGGTGAAGGTGATGCTGAGCTCTGCGTCACTCCCCATGAGCGGACCGTCTCCGTCCAGCGTGACCTGGACTGAGACATCCTCTGCGCTAGGCGCCGAGTAGGTCTCTGGCTTTGAACCATAGCGAGAGGCTGTTTCCACGGCGATCCTCTCCTCCTCTGAGCCTGGTCAAAACCATGTGTACACTGCATTAGATATGGTATGGGATTATGACAAACCATGTGTACACTGCATTAGATATGGTATGGGATTATGATAAACCATGTGTACACTGCATTAGATATGGTATGGGATTATGACAAACCATGTGTGTACTGAATTAGATATGGTATGGGATTATGATAAACCATGTGTACACTGCATTAGATATGGTATGGGATTATGACAAACCATGTGTACACTGCATTAGATATGGTATGGGATTATGACAAACCATGTGTACACTGCATTAGATATGGTATGGGATTATGATAAACCATGTGTGTACTGAATTAGATATGGTATGGGATTATGATAAACCATGTGTACACTGCATTAGATATGGTATGGGATTATGACAAACCATGTGTACACTGCATTAGATATGGTATGGGATTATGACAAACCATGTGTACACTGCATTAGATATGGTATGGGATTATGACAAACCATGTGTACACTGCATTAGATATGGTATGGGATTATGATAAACCATGTGTACACTGCATTAGATATGGTATGGGATTATGACAAACCATGTGTGTACTGAATTAGATATGGTATGGGATTATGATAAACCATGTGTACACTGCATTAGATATGGTATGGGATTATGATAAACCATGTGTACACTGCATTAGATATGGTATGGGATTATGATAATGGCTGGGGGGGATAGTTTGCCTCTGAAAATTGCCTAATCTTTCAATATGAATTTACCAAAGTTTTTGTTTTTTATTTATTGTTATACTAGTATGGCCACTCATTTTTTCATTATATATATTCATATTTAAGCACTATCAGTGCTGGAAAATAATAAGTCATGACCATAACCTCCTGTACAGTGAAAATGCAGGATAATGCAGTCCTGCAGCCAAACTACTCTAGTCAGTAGCCTAGTATAGAAATGGTGTTTAGGATTAGGGTTAGCTAACCCTAACCCTAATCCTAACTACTCTTGTCAGTAGTATAGAACTGGTGTTTAGGGTTAGGGTTAGCTAACCCTAACCCTAACTACTGTAGTCAGTAGTATAGAACTGGTGTTTTCTAATTCCACACAGATTATTGTACCTAATGCTTTATACCTAACCTAACCCATAGGGCCAACCCTAACTCTAACCCTTAGGGCTAACCCTAACTCTAACCTTAGGGATAACCCTAACTCTAACCCTTAGGGCTAACCCTAACTCTAACTCTTAGGGATAACCCTAACTCTAACCCTTAGGGCTAACCCTAACTCTAACCCTTAGGGCTAACCGGAACCATAACCCGATTCCACGTTGTTCCTTTAAAATGCTACTTCTGCTACTCGAAGCTCGACGTATGGAGAGGAAAAGCTAAAATCTTGGGATTCCAGTCAAGGACACTGAGTATTACCATCTATCATTATTGAACTACTAAAAAAAAATTTTACTTGATACCTTCAGGCTGTTTATAGAGATGTGTTATATCATAGCGCTCGTCCGAGCCCACTGCCTTGGTGCTGATGTGGTGGCCCACAATGTGCTTCTCATTGTGGATCTGAGTGAAGGTTCCATCCAGATTCCTCTGCCAGTAAATTTTGTCACTGTTCACCTGCAGTAGAAAGAGAGACAGAGATATAGAGGGTGAGAGGGAGAGAGAGAGGTAACACACAGAAGTAACTCATATCAAGCTCATAATCAGATGGTGTCCATCGGGTTATTGATGGATGGGTGGGGGGTGTATTTCTATTGTGGAAAATAGGAACTTATGCACTTCTTTTCATATCCTTTTGTGTTTTCAACGTGATGTTTCCCTCTAAAAGTCCAGTATAATTCCTTTCAATCGACTTGGTAGATGCTACCTATTTCTCCCAATGAGCGTGCCCCTCTGCAGTCAGGAATATATTTCACAGATTCTATGCACACTTACCTCAGCAAAGACAAAGGGGCAGTCATGCTGGAGGTAGACCTGGCCGCTGCGCAGGGCGGTCAGTGGGGCGGGCCCACAGCGGAAGGTGCCCTGGCTGGTCTCCTGGGGCGTGGCGTCCACCGCCTGCCAGCCTCCCATGCCCGCGGGCAGGTCCGGGCGGGACATCCAGCAGTCGTTCCATACGTGGAAATTCCTTTAAAGGAGGAGAGCGAGCAGTGAGTTAACTCTACTTAACCCTTAACTCTACATAACCCCTAACTTTACTTAAACCGTAACTCTACGCAACCCTTAACTCTACTTGACCCCTAACTCTACTTGACCCCTAACTCTACTTGACCCTTAACTTTACTTAACCCTGCACTATTTACATATTCTAATTAGCCGCCTCTAGTCACTCGAGTGGCAGCTTAGTGCAGGTTTAACATTTGATAGAACAGTTTCCCCTCAGCAGAATAACGCTCATGATAATACCCACCAGATGGAGGGTTAGGGTTAACGCTAACCCTAACCCTCAGCAGAATAATGCTCATGATTATACCCACCAGATGTAGGGTTAGGGTTAGAGTTAACCCTAACCCTAACCCTCAGCAGATTAACGCTCATGATTATACCCACCAGATGGAGTCCACATTAAGGGAGTCTAGGGGATCGAGGTTCTCATCAAGGTACACGTCTGTTGTTAAGGAGACGTCTGTGTCGTGGGCGGAGCTGAAGTTGGTCACGCTGCGGGTGGGAATGCCCAAACATCGCAACACTGCGGAAGAAGAGACATTCATATCAAAATTCTTTTCTTATGTATTAAGAGGAGGACAGAAGATATAACCATATAAACAATAACGAGGCAGCTTTATTGTTATTATTAATGATTAAATGAAACTCTATTTTGATGTAGGTAAGGAAAGCTATGGCGTTCAGAAGCTAAGACAATCACCACAAGTACTTATAAGTCAACGCTGGTTAAATATTGCAGTAACAGCACAACAAAGAAAATCTGAAAAGGACAGTGATGTGCTACTATGCAATGCTTTGTCTTATCAACCTCAGTTGCAGAGACAATTGACAATGTTTGACTTTGACTGAACACTCACCGGTAGTGGTTACGCCAGAGAAAACCCAACACTGGCCATATTTGACAGGCGTCCCCCCAGCCTCATGGTAGTTGTTGAGGATCTCCACACTTCCACTCCAGGCTGCGGGAGAGGTCCCGTCTGAATATTCCCCTGACCAGTTCCCCTCGACCACTCCTGCATCATCTGGGGAGTTAATCTAAAGACCAGAATATTGTTTTATATACATTGTTTACAGATTTCCTTTATTAAAGATGCTGCAGGTCACATTATGAGTTGTCAAGAGAGCAAGATTTTGAAACTAATCAACCAAAGAACCTTACCCTGCCTCTCTGCTCCATCCATCCCTTTTTTTTGTTGCCAGAGATAGCCTAAGACCCTCCCCCTCCCTGGGACCTAAACATATGTAATGTAGTTAATGGAGAGACACTTTTCTACTGTTTGAATTGTGCCATGAGTTAAACATATGTCTGTCTATTTAAAAGATAACTTTGCAAGGCAACAAAGAAATATCTTTCTCACTCAACAAGCTACCCAGAGCTGCTGAGGCTCACGTTAAGATGATGCTGTGTGTTTTGTTTACCAGGATCAACTCAAGAGAAAGTCAAAAAGCAGTGGCATGATATATAGCGTCATTTACATTAACATGCTCACAAGTCCAATTCAAGTCTCAATTCTTTTGTCACAAGTCTAAATAAAGTCTCAAGTCTTAAGAGTTTTTTTAAATAACTGATACTGATTCCGAGCCTAATTCTGATTCTGATAACAAAGACTCAGACATTTCATTAAGGTTAAAAAAGAGATTGTTCTTGAGCCCAAAATCTCGAGTACGAGTCGATTCCCAAGTCTTTTGAGGATGAGTCTCAAGTCAAGTCAAACTTGTGCATATTGAGCTTTCATTAGAATATACCACAATGCATACAGTATTTATGTCTGTCACAAAGTAACATCAAGGGCCCTATTTTAACGGTCTGAAACGCAAGTGAGCAGCACCAAGCGCAAGGAGCTTTGTGGGCGGTTCTATGGCGATGTCGCTAGTTTACCAGTGCCAAAAAGGACTCTTGCGCCCGGCGCATATCTAAATAGGGTGGTTCTGAAGTAGCCTAAGTACCCTTGGGTGTGGTTTGGGCGTAACGTGCAATAAACCAATGAGAGTGCCAGCTCCCATCCCCTTTAAGAGCCATGAGCGCATTTGAATCAGATGAGTTGATATTTTGACAGCGCGTCTGCAGTCTCCGATGAGACAGATGCACATGAATTCCAAACTTCAAATGGCTCAGTTTATGGCCAAATATTATGGCCTTCTTCACATATGGAATAAGGTTTTCTTCCACAAATTCAGAAAGAGTCCTCAAATAAATTTTGGCAAAGAAAACTTATATGATATAACATGATAACTGCGGTAACTGTGGTTCTATTTAATGATATACGCAATACATTATAAACATTGTTTCTTATCAGTATTGTAGCCTATGCACTATCGTTATCGACTTCCTAATATGCCATGTGTCCCCCCGCTAATATACAATGCCCTGGACTGTATTATGCGTTACGTGTTTAGTTTGCCTGTGTATAAACAGATGGACACACGCACACATGCGCACCCGCATTCATTAATTATTTTACACATACACGCGCGCGAGCGCGCATTCAATCATTCTTTTTTAACACTCACTCGCGTTAAAACAATGTTTTCTCACGATCAAATACTCATCAATCCTAAAAGTTATGAGCATGTACACAATGTCTGTGTCAAGAAAATATGTGTGTTTGCAAATGCATTGATTTAAAAGTACAACTTATTACTGCTGTATCAGCTGTTCTTTCCCATATAATTTACCAAGAATGTGTGGCTATGTAGATGAGAGAAGCAAAGTGTATGTGCGAGGTGCGCAAATATGCATGCGCCCTTAAAATAGCATCTGAACAACGTGCCACTGACTTTAAACCAGGTATTTCCTGGTTTGTGGCGCAAGTGGTTTCTGAAATGTCAAAATAGAACAAGGGAATGTTTGCGCCAGAACACGCCTCCTCTTTTCACCGAACCGCGCCTCGGGGCGCAAGATCAATCCCGAATTTACCGAAGCGTGGCGACTGCGCCTGGCGCAGGAGGGAAAAGAACGCTCTGCGACGAAAGAACTAGCAACGACACATTCGCCAGTGATTAAGTCAATTGCGCCGGATGCAATATAGGCCCCCAAGTCTGATCAAGTATTAGGACTGGCGTAATGACATATGATACAGAACTAGGACTTGAGATGGGATGTAATTCCAGCCCTCTTAATGTTGTGTAGCCTACATGTGTCTCACCATGGCTGAAACAACTCGAACAATGGTAACGGGGCTGCTCCAACCAGACGCAGGGGTCCCACTCTTCTCCAGGACAAAGAGGCAAGAGGCGAGCATTCCTACACTGAACTAAAAGTAAACCAATGGGGACAGGGTTAGGCATTAGACAGCCCTAAATAGTCAGAATGTTGAAGGAATAATGGACAAACTTTAAGATTAGTCAGCACCAATAGCGATCAAGGTTTTGTGTGCGATTAAGAATGAAAAGCTAAGGAAGTTTGAAGCTTTGCATTCAACACATTTAACTAGGGTTGCTCTGGTGCTATTTGATCATGAGTTTACCCTAAACGCAACCAAATCAGTTTGTCACCATGGCTGATTTTCTGAATATACCATCCTTAATAACCACCATATGCTGTCCAGGTAAACCCTCACCTGTCCGAAGTTAGGGTTAGGGATAGGGTTAACCCTAACCCCAACCACCACATGCTGTCCAGGTAAACCCTCACCTGTCCAAAGTTCCATGTCCGCACTCCTATCTGCTGCTCAGTGCCGTAGTATACCCTCCCGATATCGTTCAGAACGTACTCCTTCCTCTGCTCCTCCTCATCCATGAACACTGCATCGTCTGACATTGCAAAATCGTTTTCTGTTTATTTTCCTGAGTGAAACTGGGCTAGCATCTTTTTTTAGATTACAGACTCATTCTGAGGAAATTGGGATTTTTGGTGTGGTTAAAGGGATGTTTAATTCTTCTGCTGGTTAGGCTGATGATTGACTTCCAGTTTGCCAACAGTGCAAACCAATCTTATAAAATTATATTTAATTACATAATTGCTATAATATGAAGCTAATTAAATAGTATGGCAGATGGCAGGACATATTTGATATGACTTGGAGGCATGGTACCTGCCTCAGCCGTGGGGTTTGGTACCTTACCTTCACACCATGGATTAAACAACATGTAGATGTTATCGGCTGGCTGATGTATTGAAGTGAGCTCCGCCTCTAGACCTGATGTCACCACGCTGAGGCGGTAACTACCAATCACCGCCGTGGGGATGGAGTTCACAGACAGCTGCACACGGTCACCTTCTTCTTTGACTATCTTTGCCTCCCAGCGGTCGTCCTGCAGCTCGTCCACTAGAGGAATGATGGCCAGAGTTCCCTTCGGCACTTCTGGAGCGGCTCCTGAGAGAAACACATGAAAACAGGAGTGATGAACTGGGTCATAACAGCCTACTTAATCACATGGAATACAGGAGTCTTGGGCGCAACATTGATGAATTGGGTCATAGCAGCCTACTTGTCAGAAAGAGGTCTTGATTGACATGCAATTACGACCAATCACGCAAGCAGTCCTGAGTCCCGCATTACAACAAATTTAAAATATGAATTACAAAAATGACTCTGTAGCCTATCTAAGGTATCCCGCCAGACTCATTTATATCATGGATACAATCATACAAATAAATAAAAGACACGTGTACCACCTGAGCTATGTGCTCGACAACTGAAAAGCCAGTGAGAATTGTGTGTTGAGTCTCTTGAAGATGCAGCATGGCTGAACTTGCTCTATGTGTCAGAAGTCCAGGATGAGCCACAAGTTAATGCAGGAAGCTGTGACTAATATCACACACACACACCCACAAAAAAACACCCACCCACACACACACACACACACACACACACACACACACACACACACACACACACACACACACACACACACACACACACACACACACACACACACACACACACACACACACACACACACACACACAGAACCATCAACTATGACAAAAAGCCTTACATCTACGGAACCTGCCTCACCCGCAAAGCAACCAGCCTTGTGTGACCCCCTCCCAGCCCCTTCAGCCTCCTGCCGGCCGCCAGGCCCACTCCAGCAGACTGGGAAACAGCTCAACTCTCTCCACTCTCCCCCACAAAGTCTGGACTCTGAAGCCCCCTCCCATTGTCCCCCAGGAACTTTGAATTTCAAACCCATAATGTTCCTCATATTGCACATCCAATCCATTTACCTATTTAACTTTATTTTATAAATACCGTTTTGTTTTGCCTACCTTTGCACCATTCAAAATTCTTTTGCACCATTTCGAATTTATTTATTGTAAATATTAAAAAAACATTTTATTGAAATCAATTGAATTCAATGAGGAACATGTTACAGTGCATTTCAGGTATTACTGAATTTAAAATAATTGTAATAATGTCACAAATTATATAATCTTCTATACTTTAAGCCTTATAGCATATCCATGCGCCTGGAAGGGTAAGGTGGTTGTATCCTGTCAATCCTGTTATTTAAATACTCCATATAAATCCAGAGACTAGGTCATTTCAATTGCTGACCCTCTTTCAGGAAATTTTTTTTTTTTGGCCGAATATAAAAAAACCCGTTTTTTAGCCATTTTTTCGTTATGTCAAGAAAACGAAAATCAAAAGTTCAGCTCATTTATTCGTTTTTTCGTTTTGTCAAAAAAACGAAAATCAAAAGTTCAGCTTGTTTATTCGTTTTTTGGTTCTTACTTAACAAAACGAATGGGCTCTTTGCGCAGCTCCACTACTTCCTGAACTTAATGCTGCTCCTTTATTTCCTGTCTTACATTATTGGATAAACTGATTAATCCAGGTGTGTCTGACCATTGTGACTACTCAGACACACCTGGATTAATCAGTTTGTCCAGTAATGTAAGACAGGAAATAAAGGAGCAGCACTAAGTCCAGGAAGTAGTGGAGTTGTGCATAGAGCCCATTTACCACTCAATATCTGGTTTCCGTCGGTGGCAGGACCTCTGTGCTTCATTGCCCTATGCTCTTCAAAATAAAAGTTATTCCGGTTGATAAGTACAAAGATTTGCTGTTCCAATTCAGATCCGGCGAAAAAGAAGTACACTTCAAGGACCCGGATGTCGTACTCAAAACGGCTAATCGTGAAGTGTGGATCGAAGACACTCTCCGTACTCAACGGCAGCCATCTTAGCTACGTAGCGGAAGAGGCGGAGCCAGGCTGAGCGCTCAACTCGAAAAAATAATGGATACCGAAGTGACAGCGCCTGCAGCTGCGGCTGTCGCAATCGTCATTTCCGGTAAGTGCACCACAGAGTACTCGATTTGGAACAGCACTCACATCTGAAAAAATAGTGTACTCAAGTGAGTACGGATAGTGCAGAAAGTGTACTTCCTTTAAGTATACTCATGGAAGTACGGGTATTGGAACACGGCACTGGTTTCCGTCGGTGGCAGGACCTCTGTGCTTCATTGCCCTATGCTCTTCAAAATAAAAGTTATTCCGGTTGATAATGTCGACAAAAATATTGCTGTATTATAGACACTAGCAGACACAGAGGACCCCATCACCCACAGTCAAGACTGACATGGCTTCAAATAACAATAATAGTATTCATAATCATTTGAAAATGAGAACTTATGAAGTTAAGATGACTTCAGTGCAGTTGATGTTTAGTTATTACATGAAGAGTAGACCTGAGGGCTTTACTACGACGGAGGCTCAGCATATCCAGGCTCTGTGTTCATATCCGTCTCAAGAAAACCTAAAGCCCCGGTCAGAGTTAACTGGTATGACGACGGTGGTCATTGTACGGCTCTGAGCTTTGTTCACGTCAAAGGAGCTGCGATCGCGGGCTGCTGATTTCCTCACAGAGCTATGAGGAATACAAATGATCACAACACATTTCTGACAGCTGAACATTGCGCATTTTTTGAACTTTATCCATTTACAGTAAACAAATTATTTTTTCTTGTTGAAAGATATTTTATATTGTTTTCATATTATTATTTACTGACGGTGATTACAGAATGCGAGTGTGTGCTATATTGAAAGCGAGGCTGGGTGTGCCTATGAATATAGCCTACAGTGAGTTTTTTAAGGTGCTGTCCAAGCAAATCATATTGTCTACTCTGTTCAGTGACAAAGAGTGTACAGTAACCTACTTCATTCAATATTGAATAGGCTACTGTAGCCTACACTATAAACAAATGGTTTTCCTCTTTGCTCATGGCAGTTGTGATAGTCAGGCAAGCTTTAATCATTCCAGGAGGTATTATGCTTTGTCCTATAGCCTACTTGGAACATGTTTTGAAATGGATCTATAGTAGCCTTTAGAAATGTGCTCATGACAGGCCAGCTGGAATACAGAGCAAACTCTCTCTCAAATTCATGGAAGTCTTTTTTCATCCCAGGACAAAACACAAATAATTCTGTAATGTAATAATATACATCTATAAATGTGCAATAATGAGTCGTTCAGTGCAAAGAGGATGCAGGTTTATAGTGATAAAAAATGTATCACTATAAAAGGCATGTACTTTCATTGCTTCATTGAAAATACTTTGTGTTCCCATGTTCATGCTCCATTGAACCAAATACTTTGCTCTCGAAGAAGGGTCTAACAATGAGTTATTTTTCCTAACTGGCTGACCTGTTTTAAGTTCCAGGTGAAGTTTGTCAGTGGTAGGGTCAAAAGGTCGTGAAAGGTTGAGCCACATCAGGAAAGCCTGTCCCCGGCGCAGGATGAGGTCATCACCATCGTACAGATCTGTGTGGTGCTCTTTACGATTCTGCTTGGATTGTTCACTCATCAGGTCCACTGAATTCACCTTCAGAATGTGAGCTGTAAGAGAAAGAGAAGAGTCAAAGAAAAATAAGTATTTGTGTGTAGATGAAGGTGGGAAAGGGTGACCCACCCCACTGGATAAACACCTCAGAGTCCCAGCCTGATGAGCTTCCATGCTCAGCGTTGCATATGTCACCAGCGCTTTTTTATGACTTGACAATCTAGTATTGATGCTATCCAGTGCATGGAAGACTTTATCTTCCATTTTTCACACTGACACTGAACTCAAAGTTCAAACTATTTCTACTTTTACCCATGTTGATGCTGACCTCTCGAAGCACGTCTAGCAAGTTAACAGCTTTGTTTGATGTTTGACAGCCAATGCGTCTAAATGCTAATGGATTCCTGCATTTCTAAACCAAAATAAATGTTTCATGAGGTAAAATCCCCGATCAAGTATCCGATGCTTTGCTGATGGATCATATTGCATTAACCCCTTGACTCCCTGACATCTGCCTGACATAAGCTCTGTGAGACCGAGGGTAAACATGCTGCTACCGTCCTGCTGATCGCCACCGTGGGGCTTCTCGCCGCCCCCTCCCTCAGGTTTCTCCTGCTCGTCGACCCCCGTCATCTCAGTGTCCGTGATGTCGTCCACCTCAGGCTGGCGAAACAACCCAGGGCAGACCTGATGCATCCACCCACAACAACCGCCTCGCTCCACCTGGTCCTCCTCCTCCACCTCCTCCTCCACCTCCTCCTCCACCGGTCCCACCGTGACCCCGGGGAAACGCCCCAGCACTGTCCGGTCCCGCGCGTTCACAGGCATCCTAAGAAACAAAGCACAATCAAAAACGTGTTTAGGAGTATACTGGTGTTTCACAAGTGTTTCTCTTTAGCTTTGTCGCAAAGATCATGTTTCATTCTTGGTGTAATCAGTTATTGTGAACAGATGTGCCTGAGGAGGGCACTGCGGTGTGGAGAGATATTATCAGATCGTGTCTGGGAGAGTTGCTCTGGAGGATTAGGGTTAGGGTTAGGGATAACCCTAACCCTAACCATAACCCTTAACCTTCCACTGGGGTTAGGGTTATCCCTAACCCTAACCCCAGTGGAGGGTTAGGGTTAGGAATAACCCTAACCCTCCACTGGGGTTAGGAATAACCCTAATCCCAGTGAAGGGAGGGTTTGAGAGAGCGGTTTGAATCTTTCAGTTGGATTCTTTCAAAATGAACCTCACTATGACAGGTTATTCCAAATGACCTGTCGAAACCATGCTAGAAACCAAACCCTTATGTTCTGTAAGATATCAGTTATGACATCAGAACTCAACCATCCAGTTCATCACACCCAGTTAAGATGCACGCACACACACACACACACACACACACACACACACACACACACACACACACACACACACACACACACACACACACACACACACACACACACACACACACACACACACACACACACACACACACACACACACACACACAAAAAGCCCTTTGCCACAGCGTCTGCATTCCTGTTCCTCATAGTGACAAAAGTATTAAGCAATAGAAGACTTAAGACTCGTTCCTCAGGCATACGTCAATGAAGCTAAGCCAACAGAAATACAAAAGAAAATAAGGTTGTGATGTTTATTGAAAGCTGGGTGTGTTTCTCATTGCAAAGACGAAAAAAATCTGATGGAAAATGTGATTAAGAGCACGACTGGATTGCCTTGAATCGCAATGTGTAACACTTGCGATTAGCTATTTGGAACACACACACACGCACGCACACACACACACACACACACACACACACACACACACACACACACACACACACACACACACACACACACACACACACACACACACACACACACACACACACACACACACACACACACACACTAACTTCTCCTAAGAGCATCCATAACACTTGTTATTCTTGGCAAGCAAAATTAACTCAATAGCTTTCTTAGCTAGCTAAATGATCTAGTGAGACATAGGGGCCTATCTTGCATCCGGCGCAATTGACTTAATCACTGGCGCATGTGTCGATGCTAGTTTGCAACTTGGGCAGAGCATTCTTTTCCCTCCACCGCCACGCGTCGGTAAATAAGGGAATGATCTTGCGCCCCAAGGCGTGGTTCGGCAAAAGGAGGAGGCATGTTCTGGCGCAAACGATCCGCTATTTTGACGTTTCAGAAACCACTTTCGCCACAAACCAGGAAATACCTGTTTTAAAGTCAGTGGCACGTTGTTCAGATGTTATTTTAAGGGCGCATGCATAATGTTGCTTGTGCACCTCACGCACACAATTTGCTTCTGTCATCTACCTAGCCACACATTCTTGGTAAATTATTTGGGAAAGAACAGCTGATACAGCGGTAATAAATTGTACTTTTAAATCAATGCATTTGCAAACACCGTAGGCCTAACAGAAAACACATATTTTCTGGACACAGACAATGTGTAGGCCTACATGCCTATAACTTTTAGGATTGATGAGTATTTGATTGTGAGAAAACATTGTTTTACCGCGAGTGAGTTAAAAATAATGAATGACTGAGGGCGCTCCTGTGTGCATCCATCTGTACACGCAAACTAAACACGTAACGCATAATACAGTCCATGGCAATGTATATTAACGGGGGACCACATGCATATTAGGAACAAAAGTCGATAACGATAATGCATACAATACTGATAAGAAACAATGTTTATAATGTATTGTGTATATCATTAAATAGTACCACGGTTACCGCATATCATGTTATATCATATACGTTTTCTTTGATTAGGCCATATTATTTGGCCATAAACTGACCCATTTGAAGTTTGAAATTGAGGTGCATCTGTCTCATCGGAGACTGCAGACGCGCTGTCAAAATATCAACTCGTCAGATTGAAATGACCTCATGGCTCTTGAAGGGGATGGGAGCGGGCACTCTCATTGGTTTATTGCAAGTTACGCCCAAACCACATCTATGGGTAATCCACTTCAGACTGACCCTTTTTAGATATGTGCCGGGCGCAAGAGTCATTTTTCCCGTAGAACCGCCCACCAAGCTAATTGCGCTTGGCGCTTCTCACTTGCGTTTCAGACCGTTAAAATAGGGCCCAGGGAGTTAAACTATCTTTCTATACATTAGCTTTTGATCTCAGTTAACTTCGTCTTTACACCCACTGTGTAGGTTCAATTTGAGTTAAAAAGAAAGTTAGGGACTGTATATAACCTTTCACAGAAAGTGTCCCTGTGAACCTGAGGGCTGTGTTGTCTGGAGTCTTGTGCTCCTGGCAGGGTCTCCCATGGCAGAGTGATCTCAGGTGAGGGGCCAGACTAAGAATGGTTCACCAAGACTCCATGAGAAAACGAGAAAGAGGAGGAGAGACCCTGCCCGGAGGAAGCCCGGGGCCCCCGTCTCGAGCCAGCCCCAGACGTAGGGCCCGTTGGCGAGCGCCTGGTGGCCGGGGTTTGCCACGGAGCCCGGTCGGGCACAGCCCGAAAAAGCTACGTGGCACCCCCCCCCCCCCTCTTCGTCCTGTGGGCCCACCACCTGCAGGAGGACCCACTGGGGTCGGGTGCGCTGCCACATGGGTGGCGGTGAAAGGCAGGGGTCCCGACGGACCAGACCTGAGCGGCAGAAGCTGGCTCTGGGGACGTGGAACGTCACCTCACTGTGGGGAAAGGAACCGGAGCTTGTGAGGGAGGTGGAGCGCTACCAGTTAGATCTGGTGGGGCTTACCTCTATGCACAGTCTCAGCTCTGGTACTGTACTCCTGGATAGGGGTTGGACTCTATTCTTCTCTGGAGTTGCCAGAGGCATGAGGCGCCGGGCGGGTGTGGGGATACTCATAAATCCCCGGCTGAGCGCCGCGGTGTTGGAGTTTACCCCGGTAGACGAGAGGGTCGCCTCCCTACGCCTAAGGGTGGTGGGGGGGAAAACTCTGACTGTTGTTTGTGCGTATGCACCGAACAGCAGTTCAGAGTACTCGGCCTTCTTGGAGACCCTGAATGGAGTCCTGTATGGGGCTCCAGTAGGGGACTCCGTAGTTCTACTGGGAGACTTCAACGCCCATGTGGGCAACGATGGAGACACCTGTGGAGGCGTGTTGGGGAGGAACGGCCTCACTGATCTAAACCCGAGTGGCCGTTTGTTACTGGACTTCTGTGCTAGTCATGGATTGGCCATAACAAACACCATGTTCAAACATAAGGGTGCTCATAAGTGTACATGGTACCAGAGTACCCTAGGCCGAAGATCGATGATCGATTTTGTAATCGTGTCATCTGATCTGAGGCGGCATGTTTTGGACACTCGGGTGAAGAGAGGGGCTGAACTGTCAACCGACCACCATCTGGTGGTGAGTTGGATCAGGGAATGGGGGAAGATTCTGGACAGACCTGGTAAGCCCAAACGAGTAGTGCGGGTGAATTGGGAACGTCTGGAGGAGGCCCCTGTCCTAGGGATCTTCAACTCACACCTCCGGCGGAGCTTTTCTAGCATTCCTGTGGAGGTTGGGGGCATTGAGCCGGAGTGGGCGGTGTTCAAAGCCTCCATTGCTGAAGCTGCGGCGGTGAGTTGTGGCCTCAGGGTCTTAGGTTCCTCAAGGGGCGGTAACCCTCGGACACCGTGGTGGACACCGGTGGTCAGAGAAGCCGTCCGACTGAAGAAGGAGGCCTTTCGGGATATGTTATCCCGGAGGACTCCTGACGCAGTTGCAGGGTACCGACAGGCTCGAAGGGCTGCAGCCGCTGCCGTGTCGGAGGCTAAGCAGCGGGTGTGGGAGAAGTTCGGAGAGGCCATGGAGAAGGACTTTCGGTCGGCACCAAAGTGTTTCTGGAAGACCATCCGGCACCTCAGGAGGGGGAAACGGGGAACCATCCAAGCTGTGTACAGTAAGGATGGGACTCTGTTGACCTCAGCTGAGGAGGTAGTCGGACGGTGGAAGGAACACTTTGAGGAACTCCTGAATCCGACTAACATGCCCTCTATGATGGAGGCAGAGCTCGAGGTTGATGGTGGTTCATCGTCAATTTCCCTGGTGGAGGTCACTGAGGTAGTTAAACAACTCCGCAGTGGCAAAGTCCCAGGGATTGATGAGATCCAGCCAGAAATACTAAAAGCTCTGGGTGTTGAGGGGCTGTCATGGTTGACACGCCTATTCAACATTGCATGGGAGTCGGGTACAGTACCAAAGGAGTGGCAAACTGGGGTGGCGATCCCCCTGTTCAAAAAGGGGGACCAGAGATTGTGCTCCAATTACCGGGGTATCACACTTCTCAGCCTCCCTGGTAAAGTCTACTCCAAGGTGCTGGAAAGGAGGGTTCGGCGATCGTCGAACCTCAGATTGAAGAGGAACAATGCGGTTTTCGCCCCGGACGTGGAACTACGGACCAGCTCTTCACTCTCGCAAGGATCCTGGAGGGGGCCTGGGAGTATGCCCATCCGGTCTACATGTGTGTTTGTGGACCTGGAGAAGGCATATGACCGGGGTCCCCCGGGAGAAACTGTGGGAGGTGCTGCGGGGGTATGGGGTGGGGGGGTCTCTCCTCAGGGCCATCCAATCCTTGTACTCCCAAAGCGAGAGCTGTGTCCGGGTTCTCGGCAGCCAGTCAGTCTCGTTCCCGGTGGTGGGTGTTGGCCTCCGGCCAGGGCTGCGCCTTGTCACACCAATTCTTGTTTGATGTATCATGGACAGGATATCGAGGCGCAGTCGTGGTGGGGAGGGGGTTGCAGTTCGGTGGTCTGAGGATCTCGTCACTGCTCTTTGCAGATGATGTGGTCCTGATGGCATCATCGGCCTGTGACCTTCAGCACTCACTGGATCGGATGGCGGCCGAGTGTGAAGCGGCTGGGATGAGGATCAGCACCTCTAAATCTGAGGCCATGACTCTTAGCAGGAAACCGGTGGTTTGCCTACTCCGGGTAGGAAATGAGTCCTTAGCCCAAGTGAAGGAGTTCAAGTACCTGGGGGTCTTGTTCGCGAGTGAGGGGACGATGGAGCGTGAGATTGGCCGGAGAATCGGAGCAGCGGGAGCGGTATTGCCTTCGCTTCACCGCACCGTTGTGACGAAAAGAGAGCTGAGCTGCAAGGCAAAGCTCTCGATCTATCGGTCAATCTTCGTTCCTATCCTCACCTATGGTCATGAGGGTTGGGTGATGACCGAAAGGACAAGATCACGGGTACAAGCGGCTGAGATGAGTTTTCTCAGGAGGGTGGCTGGCTTCTCCCTTAGGGATAGGGTGAGAAGTTCAGTCATCCGTGAGGAGCTCAGATTAGAGCCGCTGCTCCTTTACTTAGAAAGGAGTCAGTTGAGGTGGTTCGGGCATCTGGTAAGGATGCCCACTGGGCGCCTCCCTTGGGAGGTGCTCCAGGCACGGCCAGTGGGAAGGAGACCTCGGGGAAGACCCAGGACTAGGTGGAGAGATTATATCTCAACACTGGCCTGGGAACGCCTCGGGATCCCCCCGTCAGAGCTGGTCAATGTGGCTCGGGAAAGGGAAGTCTGGGGTCCCCTGCTTGAGCTGCTGCCCCCGCGACCCGACCCCGGATAAGCGGTTGAAGATGAGATGAGATGAGAAAGTGTCCATTCTATTGTTGTGTGTTACAACATATGGCTACCCTAAAACCTGGCTAAAAAAATGAGTCTGTAACAGTTTGTTTTGTAACGTTCATAGATTCCATATGTTTTTTACAGAAAATGAAGAGCCTACCAGAGTCTAGCTGTCTCTGAAGGCAAGGAATTCACCAGAACTCGTTTGTTAAGTGTGAGAAACATTTTAAGTATGTTTGAAATCCCAAAAGCCCATGCTAAGTCCTAGATGTAGCTGCACCTCTGTACAGGTCAGACCAGACTGCTGTCCTCTGAATATTCAAAACCTATTCAGCTACTTTTATCCAAATCTAACCCTTTATTAAATGCCAAATCAAATAGTAATCAGTGACCAGCAAACAATAACCCCTTAATGTATTCATTTCTCATTCATACCTATTTGGTAGGCTTTCTTGGATGGATGGATGGATGGATGGATGGATGGATGGATGGATGGATGGATGGATGGATGGATGGATGGATGGATGGATGGATGGATGGATGGATGGATGGATGGATGGATGGATGGATGAATAAATAGGTGTTACGTATGGATGTACATGTGAGTTATGTTTAGGGTTTTCAGTCTACCTGTATCATCATCAAGATACCTAACATCACGCTTGATAATTAGTGACATGTCTAAAAATAAGAGAAATGACAATAAATAGCTGTAGGTTGATTTAGATGAGACTAAATAGTTAAATAGTAAGATAGTTTGAGGTCAGCCGCAGCACACTATCACTTTTACTCCTCTCCAAACTGATATTTGTCTGCAAGGGAATATCTCTGGCCCCCTTTAGGACATATGTCTTTGTGTATTTCATACACAGAAAGCACAGGCACACATGCACGCGCGCGCACACACACACACACACACACACACACACACACACACACACACACACACACACACACACACACACACACACACACACACACACACACACACACACACACACACACACACACACACACACACGGCTGCATTTGTATCTTGCAAAATATCAAAACAGATATTTGCCTAAAGAAAACGTGAAAAACAATTCAGTAGCACTCCGATAAAGCTCATAATTATTTTGTTGATGCTAGGCTATTAACACTGTGAATGTGATACAATACAAAAGACTCACTCAGAAGTGTGTAGATATATTTGAGCGTCCTCCGCTTCTTCAGACCACTCTCCACACGCTAACCTAACCCCAACACTGAGACACCGTCCTCTGTCTGGAGCTCTGCAATACAGTGAGACACCGTCCTCTGTCTGGAGCTCTGCAATACAGTGAGACACCGTCCTCTGTCTGGAGCTCTGCAATACAGTGAGACACTGTCCTCTGTCTAGAGCTCTGCAATACAGTGAGACACCGTCCTCTGTCTGGAGCTCTGTAATACAGTGGGCCTCCTATAGCTAATCTTCTGGACAAGTAGATAGGCTTCCATTCATTCGTTCATTTTTATGTAGTGCCTCTGAGGGCACGGCCCAACTCGTAAATATCAGACATGACAACGTGTGAACGCGAGACAATGCAACGTGTGGTTAAACAAGTTATTGTGGAAGTTGACTTGATAACAAACAAGCACAAACGACAGTGGTGAAGGTAGTGAGTCACTCAAGGGCAGGTTATTGTTGAATTAGGGATTTTCTTGAGTGTCCTAATAAGGCCTACATTCTCCTTTTTGTATTGTGGTCAATTTATGAACTATAATTAAGTAAAATCAATACTATACCCTTATTTAGTGTGCAGTGATTAAAGGTGTAGTGTGTATTGAATAAAGGTGTCGTGTGTTTGTGTAGTGGATAGAGGTTTACTGGTCCTGCCCCTTCAGACCAAACCTTCTCTTTGCTAGAATGTGTGCGACACACTTATCACATGCACGTAAACTAACACATCTACACACCCACCCCAGACACACACATCAGCTGAGGAAAAAAACCTCATGTTTGTGTTTTGCTGCCTGAATCAAGGCTAACCATAACCCAAACCAAAACCCTAACCCTAACCTAACCTAACCTTAACCCTAACCCTAACCCTAACCCTAACCCTAACCCTAACCTAGTAACTTTGCCTTTAGTTTCTAACTATTTTTTATTTAATTAGAATGCATTTTTTACTTTGCATATTTTTTCTTTTACTTATGTATGATTTTATTTAATGTATGACATTTGCTTCTATGTGAAGCACTTTGAGTCAGCCTCATGTATTAAAAGTGCTATACAAATTAACTTGCATTGCCTGGCTTTGTGACATGTATGATTTGTCATTCGGAGCATGTGAGGTCGTGGAAGATGATATTGTGGTTGTGTGTGGTGAGGTTCTGTGGAGTCGTTCCACCGCCAGCTGCGGTGTTGAGAGAGAGGGGCAGGAGACGGGTTAACCCTAACCCTGAAGCGAGAGAGGGGCAGGAGTGGAGACAGGTTAACCCTAACCCTGAAGAGAGAGAGGGGCAGGAGTGGAGACGGGTTAACCCTAACCCGGAAGAGAGAGAGGGGCAGGAGTGGAGACGGGTTAACCCTAACCCTGAAGAGAGAGAGGGGCAGGAGTGGAGACGGGTTAACCCTAACCCTCTTCAGGGTTACCCTGAAGAGCGGGACTGGTGTGTTGTGTTTGTGCATCTGTTTGGAATGTATGATGTTATCTGGTATGATGTGTGGCTGATATATATTAAAGTCAAGGTAGGGAAGATTAAGGAGATGGATAACAACAATAGGACAGCACTGTTCAGTACAGAAACAAAGGGCCAGGTCAGGATGAAAGATTATTGGCGCCCTCTGGTGGCGTCAGGGGAGAAGCTAACATTAATAATAAAGGTCACGCAAGTAAAAAACACGGGAAATAAATACGGGAAAATATAGAATGATGCAATAACATATATTTTATTAAATATTCAGGCGATATCCCTATGCATTATTTGATGTTTGGAGTTATGTCCTTCCCGTCACCTGCCATGAGGTGGATTCGATCGAGCGATCTGCACAACCAGCGATCTGTACATCAAAACAATTAATACAATTAATCAATACCCCAAATGACTTATGTTTATTTCTGTTTCTGTTAATAACAATAAAATGTGTCTTTAAAGACTGTGAGACAGTATTGGACTTTTTTTTAATGATGCACAGAGTCTTGAATGTTGGTATGATCAGATTTAATGTATAGGAGCACAAGATGTTAAATGAAGTAATGAGAACACACAAACACACACATGAACCCACACATGACCACACACATATGATGTGGAACATATAATGTAAAATAA
>OLKM01000484.1:263797-296695 GCA_900291075.1 Melanogrammus aeglefinus | reverse complement strand
TGGTCACTGATCCTTTTGAGTCACAGAAGAGCCCTCGCTGCTACGCGTCAGGATGTGGTGTTTCGTCCTGCCATGCGCCACAGACGCAAATCGAGAACCAGCCTCCCATACTTCAGTACTCCTCACTCGGCCCAAAAGCCCACCCTGCCACGACAGGGCGGAAAAAAAAACACATGTTCAAGAAATTGCTACACCCTAACATATATACCTCATTGAACATGGGACCCATCTTATCATCAAGTGACTTGCTGAACTAAAAAAAAAACAGTTTAACTTTTGATCCCCTGTGATCACATCACCTGGTGCTCACGATCTAGGCGCTTTTGAAGGTATGCGCAGCTCAATGCATTACCGCAACGTCAAACAGCTATACAAGCAACTTGCACAGATTGCATGACATCTCTATGCTGGACTCCACACATGACTTTACTGTAGTACGGTACGGTAACGGTTCAGAGCTAACAGCATCATAACGCAATCCCGATGCGCGTCGTACCTTCTAGGATACGATGACGAACGTCCAGAGAAATGAACCATACTATTCATATTATCAATTTATATCAGAATGCCAAGGCAGCCACATGCGTTTAAACCCATGTGGATGAGCAGCGTTGCTGCTACATTAGCCTCTGACAATCACACAATAAATCACCCACCATGCGTTGTGCTTCGCCTATATTAGATACGTGTGAGTTACGTTTGTATTTTTCTATTAGCCTACATAAAAAAATACCCCTAGTTCCATACAGTTACATGTCTATGACCTGCGTGAGCGCTGGTTAGCTTGGCAGAGCTAACTATGATCCACGCAGGTAACCTACCTTTACTCTTATGGGACCTGACGATGATGTATTTCCTCAGCTTCTTTATGGCCTTGGATCGAATCGGCTTCTCGTTGGAAGCCAATCTTTGAGCGAACTGGATTTCTGGTTCTTGTAGCGCCGCCATGTCTCCACTTCTTCACGTGGAAAACACGTTTCAGCCTCTCTTTTTTTTTTTACTCCACTGCAAACGTTTTCCACCCGGCGCAGATTGATGACGACACATACAAGTGCCTTTTAGACAGCTTTACCAGATTGGGCGGGAAAAATGTCCCAATCTGGCAACGTTGGCCATAGATGTTAGTTGGCTGCAAATCATAGATATATGGGCTGCATCCGAATACTCATACTTGACTGCTATATGTAAAGTGTGCTTTTCAGAAACCTTTTATTCTCTCCTTGTAGTACAGACAACAACTGTGTTAAAACCCACAACGTAAACTCCCGCTTCCAGTTCCCTTCCTCCTCACGTCTCACGTAACTACTCTGCGTAGTACGTCTGACGTAGTCCGCCTATGACATCTCCCCCTTTTGGATATTGCAACAATCCCTAAACTATAACACTTATTACTTAGTGCAAATAACAACATCTGCTTAAAGCCAAATAACAGCAGTGCCCACTAGTGGCTAAAGTGTGAACGTGCACCCAAAACTTAAGTATTAGCGGTTACCAATAATGTATAACAAATATGTATAACATTGTCATTTACCATTAAACTCTATGTATAACATTGTAATTTCTTTTCTTCTCATTACCCTTTTTTTTTCCAAACAATATTTCTCTCACTCTCACAGGTCAAGTCTACAGACAGGTTTGACAGGTCTACCGGACCTGGTTTGGGGAAGTCCATCAGTGTTCACTGTTGGACCCGGGGGTCTTGTTGTTGGGATTGCCTGAGTGTCTGGTGGGCCCTTTTCAGGGCTCGTGTTGGCTGTCGCCGTGGCCCCCTCAACAGGCACAGCTTGAAGGTGGCGACGGTTTCGCCTGTACAGAGCTCCTTGCTCTGTCTCGATGATGTAAGATCTCTGTGTGGTGCTCTCACCTGCCACGACAGCAGGTGTGGTCCAGGTCTTTTGGTTGTCCAGTCTGGTGAGAACATGGTCTCCTTGCCGCAGTGGTGTGAGCTGCCTCACACCATGGCGCTTGTTGATAATAGAACGCCTGTTTGCTTTTCTCCACAGCATCACGAGCTCTGACGTGCTCTCTGTTCGGCCACTTTGGATGTAAGTTCTTTTCCAGGGTGGGCAGCATCGTCCTGATCTTCCTACCCATCAGGAGCTCAGAAGGGCTGACACCTGTGCTGCTGTGTGGAGAGGATCTGTAAACCATGAGAGCAAACAGGGGATCATGTTGTTTCAGAATCTTCTTGGCCGTTTGGACTGCACGTTCTGCATGGCCATTCCCCTGTGGGTTATGGGGGCTAGAGGTTGTGTGTATAAAGTCCATCTTACGAGCAAAGTCTCTGAAGCTGTCACTACTGAACTGTGGCCCATTGTCACTGACTACCTCTTCAGCTATCCCGTGCCTAGCAAATGTGGACTTCAGTTTCAACACTACTTGTGTAGTTGTTGTGGTTGGCATGTGGAGTATCTCTAAGTATCTAGAGTAGTAGTCTGCTATAACCAGATAGTTCTCTCTCTCATGTTCACATAGATCTATGCCGATTTTCTTCCACGGCCAATCTGGAAGAGGCGTTGACAGGAGAGGTTCTCTGTTTTGTGCTCTCCTCTTCTCACGACAGTACATACAGTTCTCTACCTTAGCTGTAATCTGAGACGCCATGCCAGGCCACCATACTGAAGCGTTGGCTCTGTCTCTGCATTTGTTAACTCCTAGATGGCCCTCATGTATACGATCTAGCATCTCTGACCTCATTGTTCCAGGTATCACTATCCTGCACCCCCTGGTTACTAGCCCATCACTAACAGACAGTTCATCCCTAACAGGAAAGTACTCCCTAACGCTGGTGTGTGTTTGCACTATGTGTTCAGGCCACCCCCCCTGTATGTACCTGATCACGTCTTGCAGTTGCTCATCTGCCGCTGTCTCTGTCCGAATGCAGTCCATTTTCTTGGGTGATGCAGGAACGCTGTTCAACACCGCTGCAACATAGCACTCCACGTCCGTGTGACTGGCTGGACTGTTCTCTGTGTCCCTCTGCGGGCTCCTGGACAGCAGGTCTGCCACGAACAGGGTTTTCCCTGGAGCATGCTCAGCCTCTGGGTTGAACCTCATCAAGCGCATCAGAAGCCTCTGACAGCAGAGAGGCACATTGTCAAGGTCCTTGAAGTTCATTAGAGGGATGACGAGTGGTTTGTGATCGGTGATTAGTTTGAAGGATGGCAGGCCATAGAGATACATTTGAAACCTCTCACATGTCCACACGCTCGCTAGGCACTCCTTTTCTATTTGAGCGTACCTCATTTCAGCCTCAGTCAGTCGTCTTGAACAGTACGCCACCGGTTCTCCAGTCATCACCGTGGAGTTGTAACAGGACCCTCCCTATCCCGTAGCTGCTTGCGTCCGCCGAGACTGCTGTCCTCTTGTTTACATCATAGTACACCAAGGTAGGTGACGTTGTGAGGAGTTCTTTGATCCTCTCGAAGGCTGTCTGCTGTGCGGGGCCCCACATCCACAATGACTGTGATTTTAACAGTTCATATAGGGGCTGGGCCACTGTGGATAGGTCTGGGATATATTTACCTAGGTAAGTTATCATGCCTAGCGCCCTCCGTAGCTCTTGGATGTTGTGTGGTGGATCGAGTTTGTTGATAGCGGACACCTTGTCCGGGTTGGGCCGCACGCCGTCTCTGTTGATGACCTGACCAAGGAAGTGCAGCTCCCCTTGTCTCAGCACACATTTATCTGTGTTCAGCTTCAGGCCTGCAGCCTCCAGCCGCTCCATGACCTTCTGCAGCCGCCCGTCGTGTTCTGTCATGGTTCTGCCGTGGACTATTATGTCGTCCATGTAGACGGCCACACCCTGCAGACCCTCCAGGGTCTCAACCATCTTTCTTTGAAAGATCTCTGGAGCACTGCTAATCCCAAAAGGGAGGCGTTTAAAGCAGTATCGTCCATATGGTGTAATGAATGTGGTTAACCTCTGGCTGTCTTTGTCCAGGGGGATCTGCCAGAACCCTGAAGCGGCATCCAGCGATGAGAAGACTGTAGAGCCGTTGAGCTGAGACGTCATTTCTTCCGACGTCGGTAAGATGAACCGCTCCCTTTTCACAGCTTTATTAAGCTTCTTCAGGTCGACACAGATGCGTGCTTGTCCAGACTTTTTTGGGACGGGCACCATCGGGGCACACCACTCTGTTGGGTCAGTCACAGCTTCGAAGATGTCGTTGGCCTCCATCCGGGCCAACTCCTCTTTTACTGCCCCCAGGAGGGGAATGGGCACTCTGCGCGCAGTGCAGACTGCGTACGGCTGTGCATTGTCCTGTAGCACTATCTTCACAGGCTGTGTTTTCAGCAGGCCAAACCCCTGTTCACTGCTGTGAACCTCATGCACTCGCATCACTAGCCCCATAGCTAAAGCTGCTGGCCTACTAAGTAGGTTGTTCACGTTCTGCCCTCTAATAACATAGAGTCTGATAGTGTAGGTTCTACCATTGTAGCTAGTCTGAGTGATAAACTGTCCTAAACAGTTCAGTCCTCCACCTAGACCACTCAGTATCTTCTTTGGCCTCTGTAGGACTCTTCTCTTTTGTAGTTCTTTGTACATTGTTTCACTTATGACACTACAATCAGCCCCTGTGTCAGCCCCTGTGTCAATTCTCAATCACTTAACTCACTTGTCTGCTTTGACACACTCTTTCCCAGTGTTCTCCTTTTCCACATTTGTTGCAGGTAGACCTTCTTCCGGGGCAATCCTCCTCCCGTCTGTGTGGTGTTTTCCCGCACCGTCGGCACCTTCTGCGCTCGCTGTAGCTGTCACGTTGCTCTCTCTGTTGGCGCTGCCATTTCGGTCTGGTACCGCTACTGTCTCGTTGATGCGCCACCTCCTGTATTGAGGCAGCCTGCTCTCCTCCTTGCTGACTGACTTGGGCTTTTATCTCTTCTGACTGTCGTACCTCCCGTACAGCCATCTCCAGAGTGAGATTGGGGACCATCTGCAGCCTCTGAGACAGATCTTTGTCCATAATGCCCACCACGATCCGGTCTCGGATGTTCTCCTCACGGTTGATTCCAAACACGCAGTTCTCTGACAGCTCATAGAGCGCACGAATAAATGTCTCTGCACGCTCTCCCGGTCGCTGCATTCTCTGATTGAAGCACGCCCGTTCATGAATAACGTTGCGTCTCGGTATGAAGTATGCCTCAAACTTCGTTAAAACAGTATCATAGTCCGACTCATCTTCTTCTTCGTTATAGGTAAAAGAGCCGAGAATGCTCTCTGCTTCTTTTCCGAGCGCATACACTAACGTGCTAACCTGAACTGGGCCGGCCTCTTTGTCCAGCTTTGTAGCCATCCTGTACCGTGCAAATCGCTTTTTCCATTCCGTCCACTCGCCGGGTCTTTCAAAACAAAAACTTTCAGGAGGCTGGAACTTTGCCATTTCGCCACTTCTGACACCATGTAAAGTTTGCTTTTCAGAAACCTTTTATTCTCTCCTTGTAGTACAGACAACAACTGTGTTAAAACCCACAACGTAAACTCCCGCTTCCAGTCCCTTCCTCCTCACGTCTCACGTAACTACTCTGCGTAGTACGTCTGACGTAGTCCGCCTATGACACAACCCGGTCTCACGAAAATTCGTGACACTGTCACGTTATTTAATCTATTTTTCGTGATCAGCGACACGTATTTTCAAAATCTTCGTGTCCAGAAGCACAATTTTCAAGCTCATGTATCTCAATTGGAAGTATTTGTCGTGTCACTACGACTTCCAAACTAAGGTTCTGTCCGGCAGCGTTCTCCCTAACGTCCCTGAAGGAGCTCCGTACAGAACATTGATTGTTATGCCGCGAACACACCAAGCGCGTACCTCGCGTACCATGTACGCGCGTAACGCAGCTAAAATGTTGCTTGACCATTTTGTGTCAAAAATGGTCAGATACGCGCGTAAAGGTACGGCCACACCAAAAGCGTTACCCGCGTATCACGCGTATAAAATCGGCAATTCTTCCATAGGGAACCATTGGTTTACGCGCGTATGAGACGCGTACACGCGTTACACGCGTATAAGCAACATTTACTCGCGTTAGGCGCGTATGAGGCGCGTATATACGCGCGTATATGCGCGTACGAGGAGTTCAAAAAAACGTACGAGGAGTTCAAAAAAACTTTTTACGCGCGTACGCGCCGCAATAGCCAATCAGCGTTGAGCTTGACCCGACGTCACTGGCAGAGAGACGGAGAGGACAGAACCGCAATGGAGGACCAAAACCTCATCATCGCAGTGTGCAGCCGTCCTGTCCTGTACAACACCAGGATTGTGTTGTACCGGGACAGGAACAAGAAAGAGAGGGCGTGGGTCGACGTGGCCGAGGAAACTGGCTGTCCTGGTAAGATCAGTGAATGTTTCAGCAAAAGAAAAATGGCGCGGGGGGGGGGGAGTTTTGGGCGGTCTCATCTACGCGCGTTACGCGCGTATCTGACCATTTTTGACACAAAATGGTCAAGCAACATTTTAGCTGCGTTACGCGCGTACATGGTACGCGAGGTACGCGCTTGGTGTGTTCGCGGCATAACGCGCGTAGATGAGACCGCCCAAAACTCCCCCCCCCCGCCGCCATTTTTCTTTTGCTGTGAGTGCGTGCGCGTGCGCGTGTGCGTGTGTGTGCATGTAACTATCCGATCCGTAGATCGTAGTAAGAAATCAAATAAAACAAATAAAAGTTCATTGGATCAATTGAAGAAAGAGCATGAGCTCTTGTGGACGGAGAGAGAAAGCGGCACAAACAAAAACAATGTGCGCGCATTAACCAGTTATTATGTCCCTTGGCTTTAGTTAAAACAACGTCACACAAATACTCTGTTTTCCAATACAACAATCCAATACCCCCCGCACCACTACTTCCAACGTCCCTGCACATAGCCAAGAACAAGACAATAGATGGCTAGGTACAATAAACATCAAGACATACTAAAAAGAACAGATGAAGCAGCTACCCTTGTTTCCTTCGCGGTTTGCCTACAGAGCAGCCCACCTGCATTTAATATAGGCCTATCCGTGAATTGTTACAATTTCTCAGAATCAAAGGCGAAAGTAGAAACGGGTGGCCAAAAGCTGTCGTATTGTTAGTTATCACAGACAATTTTAAGTAGAAACGGGTGGCCAAAAGCTGTCACATTGTTAGTTATCGCAGACAATTTCAATATAACACTATAACAATCAATGTTCTGTACGGAGCTCCTTCAGGGACGTTAGGGAGAACGCTGCCGGACAGCGTTTGGAAGTCGTGCTTAGTGACACGACAAATACTTCCAATTGAGATACATGAGCTTGAAAATTATGCTTCTGGACACGAAAATTTTGAAAATACGTGTCGCTGATCACGAAAAATAGATTAAATAACGTGACAGTGTCACGAATTTTCGTGAGACCGCGGGTTGTATGACACTATATGCATTTTGTAGTAGGCCTACGTCACCAATATAGCACGCCCGAACGCTCAGTAGGCCTACGCATAGTAGGCAAAAAATTTCCTTAGTGAACGGCAGGTCACTACGCTATCCCACAATTCAGCCGGAGTCTGGTAACCGAAGAAGAACGCCGCGGTGAAAAAATCGGTAAATTATCGCAGGTGACTTTAATTTTGCTGGCATCTGGAGCGAACAGAGGGGAAATACGTAATCTCCAAACATCCGGTGGTGTTTGGAAGCGTTCGGAGGCGTTCTACGCATAGCTGTAGAACGTACTACAACGGTCAAGTAGAAGACAGTGAACAGAAATAGTATTCGGATGCACCCTAGATGTCTTTACGACGGCGTCTAGAACGTCCGCAATGGCGGCCATCTTGCCATCTTGTTAGCCGCTCACCCATAACATGTACTTTTTAAATAACCATAACTTACTCAATTTTTAACCGATTTACAAACGGTTTGGTTTCTTACAAACGTTATTAACGTGGCTATAATATAATCGTGTACACATTATAGAACATTATTCCATTTTTTCTAGAACCTAACATAATTATTCATAAGTATGCAGTGTCATAACTACATCGCTGACGTTTATAACAAACCAAACCGTTTGAAAATGGGTTGAAAATGTTGGGAAAAATGTGGTCTGGTTGTTGGCTGGATCGGAGGAACTGACACGGAGAAGGGATGGACTATGTCGGCATAAAAGCCTCGGCTTTATTCAGTGACAAAGAGTTATACTGGTAACAGGTTAAACTAATGATGAGCAGCCTAACCTTATGTTCACACCAAACGCGAAATTTGTCGCCCGTTCGCGTTGTCGCCGAAGTTTTGTCGCGCCCCACATCATAATCTGTTGCTGTGCAAGTTTCGTCGAAATTGTCGCGCCACAACTTGACTCCAGGTCCTCCATTTCACAACCATGTCCGACATAAGCATTGCATGTCTTTACCTTTTTAAAGACAAGCATTTAAAGACAAAAGCATTTAAAGACAAGCATTTAAAGACAAGCATTGCATGTCTTTAGCTTGAGCGGGAAGTGAACGCTACGTCACTCAAGGAAGTGAACACTGATTGGCTGTCACGCGTCATCACGCGAAATTCGCGTCAAAGTTGAAAAATTTGAACTCGAGCGAATCTGTCGCGCCACAAATCCACGTGAACGCGCTCGCCAGAAGACGGCGAAAGTGTGGCGCGACAAATCAAAATTTGTCGCCAGTTTTCTCTCGCGAAAATTTCGCCCGATACGCGTCTCTACGTTCACTTTGTATGGGATCTTGTCGCCCCGTCGCGTTTGGTGTGAACACAGGGTAACCTTACGTTCACACCAAACGCGAAATTTGTCGCCCGTTCGCGTTGTCGCCAAAGTTTTGTCGCGCCACACATCATAATCTGTCGCTGTGTAAGTTTTGTCGAATTTGTCGCGCCATAACTTGACACCAGGTCCTCCATTTCACAACCATGGCCGACATAACGAGCATTTCATGTCTTTACCTTTTGTGGAAGGGAGAGACGTCGGAAAGCCCGTCGGGGTCGTTTATGGGTTCATGATATCCTTCGGAGCCGTACAGAGCTCGGCGAATTTCACCGTCTTCTGCAGGAGCTCCGTCTGGGTGACGGCCGCTTCCATCGCAGTTTGAGCTTGAGCGGGAAGTGAACGCTACGTCACTCAAGGGAGTGAACACTGATTGGCTGTAATCACGCGTCATCACGCGAAATTCGCGTGAAAGTTGAAAAATTTGAACTCGAGCGAATTGGTCGCGACACAAATCCACGTGAACGCGCTCGCCAGAACACGGCGAAAGTGTGGCGCGACAAATCAAAATTTGTCGCCAGATTTCTCTCGTGAAAATTTCGCCCGATACGCGTCTCTACGTTCACTTTGTATGGGATCTTGTCGCCCCATTGCGTTTGGTGTGAACACAGGGTAAATAGGTTCGGTCTAAATACCTTAGCGCGCGCTGAGGGACTCGTAGCTTCGCCTTGGAGCAAGGTTCTACTTCGAGTGACGAAATATGAGAAAAGGCGATAGTTTAAACTGAGTTTTTGCGCGTGAATGCGCGTTCCCGACGAACATGTTTTGTGTCAAAAAAGGGAGTGAAATACTTGTCACCTGTGGCTATGCTGAGTGTGGGGACTTTATCTTCTGTTAACCCTAAATCTTGTGGTGGGCTGACTGTTGTGTTGCCTTTTAGTTGGGGCCGGGGAGCGGGCTTAATCTTTAAGAAACTAATTTACTGTTGTTGGGAACCTGTGGATCTGGCTTTCCCTTGGGAGAAGAGAGCTGGTTCTTTCTATGTTCCTAAATCTTCTTTATGGTGGCGTGGCTCTTCCATAACCTGGGGCCCTGTTGATTATGTGTGGTGCTGGTTAGTTAGAGCCTAGTTAGAGTGTAAGGGGCCTGGTTAGAGTATAAGGCCTATTAGAGTGTAAGTAGAATGTAAGGGGCTTAATTAGAATGTAAGGGCCTTAGTTAGAATGTAAGGACCATCATATCCCTTCAAAAATTCAGCAAGTTTTGGTTATTTAAAAAGTACATGTACCACTATCAACCATAGACTGCTATCAACACAATGTTATGGGTGAGCAGCTGACTGTGGCAAGATGGCCGTCAGTGCGGACGTTCGACTCCATTGGCCAGCAGCGCGGACGAGACATCTAGTGTTCTATGTTGCAAACAACATCAAGACAGTGGAAGACTATGACTCTTTTTATTTGTTTTATTGTATTACGTTCAGTCAAAAAGTGATGAAAATGCATAAAGAACAAAACTGTAAAACGGTAAACAAATAAGCTAAACATGTGGTTATGATGTCACAAATGCACAAAAATCAAGGTCCAAAGGTCAGTTCCCATCTTCTGTAGAGCCTGCTTGCTTTTCCAAATCTGTCAGGCACACACAAACACACACACACTACGTTTTTGTTATGGCTTTGTTGTTTGTATTTTGAAATTACTATTTTTACACTTTGATCAACAATTTTAATAATAAAATGCATGTGCCCTGACTCGTCATTTATAAAATAGACATAACACAGTTTCAGTTTTTGTCTAATGAATAGAAGTCGTTAAGGTCCATGAATTCTAAGCAGTGTCCACCTGGTGTGCGGAAAAGTTTGATGATGTGGTTGTCTAGAAATAGTGAATGGGCTTTTTTACACTCTGGGTGCAAGAGGAGTCAACAAGGGCAAAGACGGATGTCCTCTTGGAGTTAAATAGGGCAGATATGTCCTTGTAGGTTAAAGGGCATGTGTCTGTCTACCTGTCTGTTTGGGGAATATATTTCTAGACAATATTCAGTACATTTTGTGTTGACTGATCACAATTGAGCTAGGGTCCACCTGATGATGGCTTGGTGGACTCGGAGGTCCCCATGGTTGGACCGGTGATGTCTCTCGGGACCCACTTGAGGGCAGAGGAAGAGTCACCTTCGTCATCCTCAGGGGGCCCTGTCTGAGGAATGAGAAACCACATGACAGTGACTGAACAAACATAAACCTCCCATCAACACAGGAGGGATTACCAGAAATAGCAGAGCTTACAGAGAGCCGAACACAGCTCATATTTAGCAATGTTGTTACTCATGTCTTTATCACAAACTATACCCAACTATAACTATTGTGTAAATGTATCAAATGTTATCCTTCAATGGTGATTTTAAAAGTATAGTTATATCAATATCATCCATAATTGACCTGTCGCTAAGTCACGCCCCCCATTGTTACCATGACGAACTCGGACAAAAAAGTAGGCTGGATAACAAAAACATACGGAAAGTTTTGGGCGAAAAATTATTTAATTTCTTTCAGAAGCAATCGAAAGGGATTACATTATGCTGAGGGAATTATTCAAAACTTTAAAATACATACAGAAGGGGACAAGCTTAAATTCAGTTGGCATTCTGGACTGCCACACAGTGAAAATATACCCCTTTCTGCAGTCTCTTGGGATACCGACTGTCTGTGTTACATGTACCCCGAGCACATCGTTTGAACATGTTTATTGATTTTAAATCCATAAATCCACCATTAAATTGTTATATTATGCCTCCTCCCTGTAGTTTTCAATGGAGTTGTCCGAGCTGATGTCTGAGTAAAGTTGAGGCTGGAATGTCATTGGCTCATTTGCGTTCTAAAGGGGGAGCTTCGCGACAGGTCAATTGTTTTGTGATTCCAATCCCATCTAGTAAACTGTGAACAAGAGCCTTAATTAAAAAATTATATTGATGGTGTGCAACTGAAACTAAGACGTTTGTGGGCTCTTATATTCTTGAATGCTGCTCTCATGACTGTAGCAGGGCCTTCTCCTATTGTGTCTCTAGTAGCTTGAGCTCCAGGGCTCAGGCTGAGGAGCAGAGCGAGGATGCTGGCTCAACTGCCACCAGTGAGCCCCAATGACACACTTTCACAGAACATATAGAATGTTTTATGCCTTATAATACCTTGTAGTGACAAGGTACTAGTGTACAGTGTACACAAGTGTGTCACAAGACACCATGCTAGCATACTAGTGAAACAAGAGACCAGTTCATTCTTGTTGTGTTGTGTGTGAGTTTCAGTTTTATTATTAATACGTAGTTTATTTCAGGGTCAACAGTACATTGAATTTTGTTGTCTGAAAAAAACAGCTCAGTTTAGAAGTACAAGCAGTAGAAGTGTGGCTGGTTGCAATAACAGCACTACTCATATAAGGAAATATATATATATATATATATATATATAAATATATATATATATATATATGATATATATATATATATATATATTATATATACATATATTATATGAAATAGTAAAAGTGACATACAGAAGTACTGCACATCAGCAGTAATGGTTGGTAGGGGATTTATGCATTTATGCAAAGAGAAGGTAAGCAGATATGTCATGAATATTTATGTGGTGTGTGTGTGTGTGTGTGTGTGTGTGTGTGTGTGTGTGTGTGTGTGTGTGTGTGTGTGTGTGTGTGTGTGTGTGTGTGTGTGTGTGTGTGTGTGTGTGTGTGTGTGTGTGTGTGTGTGTGTGCATTGGTCACATCTTGCTTACCTGTTCTGTTAGAATGTAATCACCATGCTGCTCACATCCGATGTCAAACACGTACTTCCCCGGTCCCGTTGGCTGAACCAAACAATGCAGATGAGGCAGTTTCTGTGAGCACTCTCAGGTAAAACTAGCTTAAGACATTTAGTGAGCCGACTCAGAAAATACCACTTTGAGCCTTCAAACCAAAACACAATAACAGTTTTTCTGTACATCACCGCTTTGAAAGTCCAGTCACTTCATTGTTCCTGTAGGAGCCATTTCATTGAAAAAACTGCAAGCGTCGCACTTTCGTTTTTTTGTTCAATGACACAATCACTGCGTGTCCCGTGCCAATAGGCCTATAAGTAATTGAACGCAGGTACGAGGGGCACATAGGAGACGCAGGTACCACGCCGCATCTATACACGCACGTTTGAAAAGATAAGAACGTTTTTGAAGTGAATAATGCCGCGTTTCCACTGCAGGGTGCGGTACGGTTCGATTCGCCAAGGTGCGGTACGGATTGCGTTTCCACCGCCAAAAGTGGGCGTGACCTGGACTGAGCCGTACTCGTTTTGCCCTCTTCAAATCCGTTGGGGGGAATGTAATTGATCCACCGCCAAGGCGCGTGCGTGTTTCAGGTTCACTTTTATAGACTTACATTGTTATTCAGGAAGCTCCCCTTGTAGTGGTGGTTGGAATGGAGGATCTCTCCGACTGCGTCTATCTTGCCGTTGTTCCAGGCGCCCCTGTACGAAGAGCCGGTGTCGTTGTACCAGTATGTCCCCTGGCCGTGCCTTGGAGCGACCCAAAGACAGATGTTATCACTGACTCCCATCACAGGAGGCTTCTTCTTAGAAACAAAAGGGATTCTACTCAACAATCAATAAATACTGTACGTGCCGGTGAAAGAAAATACTTGAATATAGAAAGCGTTAAAGGTCCCATGGCATGCTACTTTATGGACGCCTATATATAGGTGTTAGTGAGCCCCTTATGCAGTACTTAAAGAAATTCAGCCTTGGTGCAGAATTACAGCCACTACGAGCCAGTCCCACAATGAGCTTTCCACAAACGTGCTGTTTTTTAGAGGCGGGTCTAGGTGGAGGGTGGGGGTGTGCCCCTGAGCAGCTTGCGGCCACGGTTCGATGCGCTCATGTTTACAGTGGATCGCAATGGCGAGGTGGACACAGCTTTTGGCCGTGTCATGCAAATATTCTAGAACACTCAGGGTGCTCCGGCGGGAGTCCTGGAGCTCTATATCTAAATAATATCATATTACATAGATATCTATATCATATAATATATATTATCACAGCCAAAAGCTATGTGGGCCTCCAGACGATATTATAAATCTCAAACGACGGGTGTCGGGTTCTCCAACGTCTCTGGTTCTTCCACTTCCACATCAATCTGAAGTAGACTGAGCCGCGACATGGAGGAGAAAGGGATGGTTGCCCGCGATTGTCTCCTGCCGGAGCCCCGCTGCCGAGGCGGTAGCGGGCAGTGGTGCCTCGCGGCGGGCAGCGGGGCGCCGGCGGGAGACAATCGGGGGCAACAATCCCTTTCTCCTCCATGTCGTGGTTCATGTACTTCAGGGAGTCAAAGCCAAAGTTCCTTTCCCCCAATTCCTTCTCAACCATGGCTGAGATAACCCCCACTACGACGCTCGTTGTGGAAATACCAGAGACGTCAGAGAACGCGACGTGTTATGCGCCATAACAGTAACAGCAGAACGGTAATCCAAATAAAAAAGAAGTGTACCACACACACACACGTGGCGCTCGCAGGGTCGTAGCTCATTGTGTCATTGGCAGGCCAAATTCAATTGGCGGGCAAGGCAGAGGAAGGGAAGGTAACTTGGCCCCTTATGACGACATATGGGGCCAAATTCGAAATCGGAGTGTCTGAGCTTTCATTTTTCAAAGGCGGAGCAGGATACCTAGTGCTCGGTTTACACCTAAAGCTATTTCTAGCTACTGGGGGACCATAAGGAGGCTAGGGGAACTCATATTAATGTTTGAAAACCTCATAAAGTGATTTTCATGCCATGGGACCATTAAATGTCCCCGAAATTCTTTGCCTTTTGCAACTAGCTGAGAAGTGGATATCCTAGAGACGGACGGACTTAAGCTAATGTTATTACCTCAAATCAACAATAGGGGAAAGAAACGCATAGAAAGAATAAACTGTGAATTATTCTCTCATATCTCTGCGAGCGGACGCCAACTCTAACGCCAACTCCAACATCAAATACATCATACCTCAATATCCCTAACATAGGCGTCTGTTTATTCTGCCATGCTAAACCACTATCTAAATGAAAGGAGACAGTGGTGCTGAGTAGAGGGAGAGAGTGCTGAACAGGATAGGATAGTGTAAGTGCTGCAAGGTGTTCAACTCCCAGCCAAAGGGTTCTGGGTTCGATTTCCCTATGAATGCAAACTAACCTGTTAGTAACAAGATGCATGACCCCCTATCTCAATGAACTGTAAATTGCTCTCAATTAAAGTAATCAGCTTAAAGATGAACTTGGGTGGCCAGGTGATGTTGTTGGTATGGGAGCGCTTTGTGGACGAGGTGCAGATCACAGGCCTACCTGACGTCGCGGAGCCATGCTCCATCGTACTTGTCTCCGTTAGGGTAGGTGTAGATGCCATGGCCCTGACGCAAGTCCTCCACCCAGGACCCTAGCCAGGGAATAGAGCGGGAAAAGTGAGGGGGATTCTGGGAAGTGTATTTTCAGTTTCATCAAACACAATCTTGCGTGCGCGCGCGCGCGCACACACACACACACACGCACACACAAAAATGCACACACGGATACACACACACATACAAAATATGTTTAAGGGTCTGAAGATACCTTCATATTTGGATCCGTCTGGGTAGTAGAAGTTGCCTTGTCCTTGTTTGATGTTATTGTAGTAATCTCCTATGAAGCAGGCGCCACTCTTAAAGCGATATGTTCCCTGTCAGATAAAAAACAGTCATGAAGTAAATGGATTTATGAAGCTATACTTCTGACAATACATGTAACTTTGAGCCCAAGTTGGAGTTTTTTTTAACATTTGACTAAATAATGGCAAACCTGGATGTTTAGAAGACGACCTTGGATTAAAAAAACAACTGCATTCTGGTGTTTGAAATAAAGAAAAACTTGAACGAATTAAGAGGAAAGGTTGCAGTACACCTGTCCGCATCGGCGGCCGCTGTCATACGTGTCCCTGGTACGTGTCTCCACCGGGAAGCACCGCTCTGCCCGACCCATGCCTCTCTCCCACTTCGTTTCTGTCTCCAGAATATTCCTAGGAGATTATTTTGACCCCCCCGCCCACACACACAACACACACACACACACACACACACACACACACACACACACACACACACACACACACACACACACACACACACACACACACACACACACACACACACACACACACACACACACACACACACACACACACACACACACACACACACACACACACACACACACACACACACGTTGATGTATCCCACTAACGAACAAGATTAACCACACTTTCGTTTTAGACAAGAGTGTGTGTTCTATTGACTCACCCCGAGGTAGTTGTGATCCTCCTCCGGATCCTCAGACCCCACATCGGACATACTGATACTGGTAATGGGGTGTGTGAAGTCGTTCTTTGGACGTTAGAGAAGGATCTGGTTCAACGGGAGATGCTCAGGCGCGTCGTGTACACTAACTACGGCAACGGGGACGGATCTGGTTCAGCGCGCGTACTCCAGCGCGTTGCGTCTGTGTTCAGTTACTATGGTAACGGCGTTGTCCGTGGTTCCGTCGCCTTCCGTAAGTTCAATTTAATGAACAATAATTTAATTTTACAATTAAATATAATAATAATTTAATATTACAATTGAATTATCTTAATTTGTCTTTAAAATCAAATAAAATAAGTTAAATTTATTTTTCACAATTAATTTAATAGTATAATTAAAATTATTATTAAATTTGACAATTCAATTAGCACGTTCTAATATCAGTAAAGAAATGATATTCTTCAGCCTGTCGCTGATCTATCCCGCTGTATCCTACTGTCGGGGGACCCTTTGAACAACCAAGATCAGAGAAGCGAAACGAGAGCGAGCGTCGGTGTGACGTCAGCTCCGAGCCGACGTCACACCAGTGCTGCCAGTCCGTCCGCTGGTGTGGTGACAGTGGAGCGCTGCGAGAACAAGGAAGTGGATAGATTATGGGCTGATTCCAGGAGGGATTCCGCCACGATTCAGTCGATCGGAAGACTAGTTTATACAAGGTAAGTTTTGTCGTCGTGGTTTACCGCAGCTGTAGCATGAGGACGGTCGGCGATCTGGAAACGTGTGATAGCGTAGCTGTGTGTGTGTGTGTGTGTGTGTGTGTGTGTGTGTGTGTGTGTGTGTGTGTGTGTGTGTGTGTGTGTGTGTGTGTGTGTGTGTGTGTGTGTGTGTGTGTGTGTGTGTGTGTGTGTGTGTGTGTGCGCGTGTGCGTGTGTGTGCGTGCGTGCGTGCGTATGTGTGACGTCCTATTTCACAAATCCAATGCTTTCATAGAAATGCCTCGCTTTGTTCACATTACATTCAAACAAAATAATCCACTTATGATATAAAGATGCGCTTTCCCCAGTTCTCTGTTGAATTGCCTGTGTAGGAAACAAATTGTGCACGTTATAGGAGGGCACTTCTACGTAGGTTACATCCTAGGTTACATCATGTGTGCAACTTTGCTTGGTTACAGATCGGTGCCTTTAAAAAGCTTTATTGTAAATTTGTATACCTGCAAGACAAGTCATATAAACAAGACAGTGTGACACTAATCTCAATGCAGTCTTTCACGGGAGTCTGTGGTTTGAGGATGCGATGCTCCTTGGTTCCGTCACACAGAAGAGCATTCATCCGGTTGTGTGGGTTTGTCCACTTCACCCAGCAGCCTAATGTATACCAGGACCACTCTGAGCTGCATGCTGGACCCCAAGACATGCAGAGCAAATGATAGCCAATAGCCATCTACAAAGTAATGCATAGAGTCAACATGTTGCATGCGCAAACATGCACAGAGCCAGACAGACAGACAGACAGACAGACAGACAGACAGACAGACAGACAGACAGACAGACAGACAGACAGACAGACAGACAGACAGACAGACAGACAGACAGACAGACAGACGGACAGATTTATATCTTCGGCATAAATAATTGTTAATGTTATTGGGTTCTCTCTGTCCCTCAGTATCTGGCCCCGCCTCCAGAGATGAGCCACTGCAGTGGGACACTGCTTCGTCATTCTACAGCGGCTGGCCACATCTGACCTCTGACCCTCACAATGGCACCCGTTCCACCAGGAGTCCGCTTCCTGTTCTCCTTCAACAAGGACCAATGGTTAGTCGTGTGTGTGTGTGTGTGTGTGTGTTTGTGTGTGTGTGTGTGTGTGTGTGTGTGTGTGTGTGTGTGTGTGTGTGTGTGTGTGTGTGTGTGTGTGTGTGTGTGTGTGTGTGTGTGTGTGTGTGTGTGTGTGTATCATACATGGGTGTTCAGTGTTCACCTAGACTCATAGCCATCCCCTCCCACCCCTCCTACGCCCTTATATGTTGTACGTCCTGGAACAAAATGATAGTACCGTACTTAGTTGCGTAGCATCTTATCCTAGCTATCTTTGTTGTATATGGGGGATGGGTTGACCAAGCAATTATTGGTGCTTGCCACTTGGTTCTATGAACATCCTTACTGTCCTTCCGACAGCAATATATTTTTCTCCTTCTTCTGACTTGTATTCAGCAGTAAGTCACTTTGGATAAAAGTGTCTGCTAAATGCGTAAATGTAATGTCTGAACGTAGTCGGCCCATTCGTAGTACCTGTATGGATCTGTTCCTGTCTGCTAGTGAGTTGTGATCCTGTGTATCAAAGGAGTGGTTTTCTGTGTCCTGTTTATCGGCATGGCCCGGGTTTAACACACTCATCCGTGTTAGTCAAACACGCACAGTTCCCCACAAGCAAGCTGTCGCTTTTGCTCCAGTGGCAAAGTTTTCAAATTCTTAAGACAGTCCCCAAACCAGTTGTGTAGTCTTATTATACCTTATTGGTGTAAGTTTCGTCCAACCCATCCCAGTTATGCAGCCTAGGCTTAGTTGAATTCCTTATACCTGAGATAAAACAATGTGCCTTAATGCACTATAATACAGTTAAGGAGGGACTTTAGTTGTATTAAATGTATTATGCCATGGGCTACAATCCCTTTGCATTGCTATCATCGGAAGCAATGGCAATTCTTCTTTCCTTGTCCTCATCTTATCTTATCTTACTAATGTGACTTAAGTGACAAGGAATCGAAGGCTGTTTCACTGTGATTCAGCCTTGGGTTTCACAGCAGGCAGTAGACTGCAGGCCTCCCAGTATTGGCTAACAGGCTTTTACAGCTCTAGACAAAGATCAAAGAGCATTTTTAAACCAACCCAGGGTGCATGCAGCTGTTGGGGCTTCAGTATGGAAATGTATGCATCAAGGCACAACATAATGTGCTTTTATTGTCATTATTAACATTTGCCGTATTGAGATCTTTTGAAAACAGCTTTTTACCACACAGTCATTTTCTTTTTTCTTGTTTGAACACACTGGCCTGCCATTCAGGTTTTTCCCCTGAGAGACCAATAAGGTATTCTCATGTTGACAAATTATTTAAACTATTTATGGTAAATGGCAACAACACAAATGTTGGCTTTCGGAGAGCCCTGGTTAAACCCTAGCCTACACTGACTACATCACACCCACGCACACACACTCACACACCCCATGTCATTATTCTTTGTTGGGCCAGCTGACCAGAAATTTAAAGGCAGCTAAGCTAACTGCTATGTTTACAAGCTCTTTGGTTGGAGGCGTGTCGTGCTTCAGGCTACAGAGAGATTAGAGATTCCACTCGCCCAAGCTTTGGAAAGCTCCAGATGTTGTTCTTGCTGGCCATTGTACCCACTGTCCCAAACTTCTGCATGGTCATCTTCACCATCATCTTCTCTCACTTCTCCATCCTTCACACCTACATGACTCCTGTCCCTGTGTTGCCAGCTCTCTCATTTCCTCAGGAGTTTATGTTCTCACTGCCGCCCCCTGGGGTCCCCTGTGTGCAGGTATAGAGCCTTCACCTTCATCCTCACCTTCCTGCTCTACACCAGCTTCCACCTCTCCAGGAAGCCAATCAGCATCGTCAAGGTAACCCCCTCACTCACTCACAGAATGTATATTTCAATGCATCCTGTTTAAATGATATGTGTTTGATCTTCTTTTCTTTAATACAGAGTTGTATGGTTTCACATTACATTTCCTATTCGACTGTCTCGGACTACCATTCCTTTAGCTCGTTAGCCTCTTGGCTATAACTCTTTGGCTGCATCCGAATACTCGTACTTGCATACTATATAGTATGCATTTTGTAGTATGCGAAAAATCTAGCGCGTCCGAATACTCTAGTATGCATTCTGTAGTACGGAAGTCGTTTCCGAATGCATACTACCGCCAAAGTGAACCACGGACCACACTACGCTATCCCACAATGCAACCGGAGTCTGGTAACAAACGAAGAAGAGATGGCTGACCCGACACCACCAACATATCCATTATATATATATCCATATATATATATAATATATATATAATATATATAGATATCCATTTCAAGAGCCATTTGCGTAGAAAGAGACTTTTTTTTTATTCAATAGCAACGATAATGAGACGGAAAACAGGTAAATTTTGCCGCCATCTGGGGGGAGATACGTCATCTCCAAACATCCGGTGGAGTTTCGGCGGCGTTCGGAGGCGTTCTACGCATGTCTGTAGACCGTACTACACAGTCAAGTGTAGTATGGTCAAGTAGTAGACACTAGACAGAAATAGTATGTACTAGGTATTCGGATGCAGCCTTTGTCTCTCTATATGCCATTTCCTGGATCAATAAAGGTTAAGCAATCAATTGAAAATAATGCTGGCTAACATTCCCAGAAGGGAAGTCAACACACACACACACACACACACACACACACACACACACACACACACACACACACACACACACACACACACACACACACACACACACACACACACACACACACACACACTTCTCCTCTGCGTTTGTAGCGTAACACGGCGGCAGTTCTTCCAGGTTGTGCCGGTCACACATGTTATCTCAGCTGCAGTAACCTTAGTGTTTTTTTGTGTATGACAGAGCGAGCTCCACAAGAACTGCTCGATGGCAAACGAGTTAGCCACAGCTAGTGGTGGCGGCGCTAGCCAGCTGCCCGCACTCATCTCTCTGCACGCGGACATGGACTGCAGCTGGAAGCCCTTCGGTTAGTGTGTGTGTGTGTGTGTGTGTGTGTGTGTGTGTGTGTGTGTGTGTGTGTGTGTGTGTGTGTGTGTGTGTGTGTGTGTGTGTGTGTGTTGTGTGTGTGTGTGTGTGTGTGTGTGTGTGTGTGTGTGTGTGTGTGTGTGTTTCTTTTCCTAGTTGTGTGTACGCAAGCTTGTTTTTGTTATTTAATTACATAAATACATCAATAAATATGCAACACACTGTTTTTATTCAATGCAAATATTTATCTATGCATATTTTCACATATAGACTGCACTACTTGCCATAATAGGGCTACACAGAATAGAAGGCATTGAAAACTTTCAATGGCCATTTGACTAATGGATAAGTGTGTTCAGGCACATCTAACTGAAATATGAAATAAATAGAAATTCATGTTTGGTCTCCAAGTGTCTTGTAGTCCTGTAAACCCTAAACGAGGATGACATATAGTGTGTGCATTCCCACTTATTGAACGTCTGTTCCCCTTCTACAGATAAAAATAACTACAAACAGCTCCTGGGAGCCATGGACTACTCCTTTCTGTTCGCCTACGCCATCGGCATGTACCTCAGGTAGGCTCATACCAGTAGACCTGTACCTCAGGTAGGCTCATACCAGTAGACCTGTACCTCAGGTAGGCTCATACCAGTAGACCTGTACCTCAGGTAGGCTAATACCAGTAGACCTGTACCCCAGGTAGACTCATACCAGTAGATATGGACCTCAGGTAGGCTCATACCAGTAGACCTGTACCTCAGGTAGGCTGATCACCAGGTAGACCTGTACCTCAGGGATACCGGCTGGTCATAAACCTTATGCTGACCACCATAAGTGCAGCACCATCTTGTAGCACGTCTCCAAGAGATGCTGTTGATTTGAAACATGCTATTGCTAATGGCTCCGGCCCTTGCAGCGGCATCATCGGGGAGCGCCTGCCCATTCGGCTGTACCTGACGGTGGGCATGCTGTCTAGCGGGCTGTTTACCTGCCTGTTTGGTCTGGGCTACATCTACAACATCCACAGCCTGGCCTTTTACGTCTCCGTCCAGGTGAAGAAAAAACTCATCTTCCATGAGATGTGAATATAAAACATCGTATTCAAACATATATTTATTATATTATCAGGCAGAGGTAAGGGATCCCATACTTTATATAATTGAATTATGAAATAACTGAATTCAAACATGGCTCTAGCTCTGTATTCTTTGTGGTTGTAGTCTCTGACAACATATTGGAACAGAAACGGATTATATCACACACTAAGGAACAGTCAGAGAACCAGAAGGAAACGCTGTACATTATGAAATGAACCAACACATATAGCAGATGACACACACACACTCACACACACGCATCTAAAATTGTGTTTGGTGTACCTCAATATGTAGATTTTTTAAGTAAATGTCTGTATATTTAACAGCTGTTAATGCCTATTCAAATCTTGAAGAATGTGAAACAGAATCAACATCTGTGTGTGTGTGTGTGTGTGTGTGTGTGTGTGTGTGTGTGTGTGTGTGTGTGTGTGTGTGTGTGTGTGTGTGTGTGTGTGTGTGTGTGTGTGTGTGTGTGTGTGTGTGTGTGTGTGTGTGTGTGTGTGTGCGCGTGCCAGGTGGCTAACGGCTTGGTGCAGACCACTGGCTGGCCCAGTGTGGTCACGTGCATCAGCAACTGGTTCGGCAAGGGAAGGTAGGCTAGCAAGCTATCACTGACAGCAGCCCCAGTGTCCCCAAACCTTAGATAATGGGAGCAGTACTGCTACTACAACAGTGTCTCTCTCTCTGTCCATCTCTCTCTGGCCCTGCCCCTAGGCGGGGGCTCATCATGGGCGTGTGGAACTCCCACACCTCGGTGGGGAACATCCTGGGCTCCCTGATCGCCGGCTCCTACGTGTCCTCCAACTGGGGCATGTCCTTCATCGTGCCCGGCATCATCATCGCCGCAATGGGCGTGGTCTGCTTCCTCTTCCTCATCGAGCGTACGTACCGCCACACCTTATTGCCTGGAGTCGGGGGGGGGGGGGGCGAGCAGGTGGTGTGTGGAGCCTCTTGGAAGTGGTTAATGAAGAGTCAAAGGCAGCAGGGTAGAGTGCATTATTAGGCGAGTCGTAGTGATGCTATGATGCCTTAACCTTTCCTGATATTGCCACACACATATCCACACATATCCACACATAAGGACCCACATGTTTTCAATGTGAAAGTATCCAGAGGCTCAGGAAACCCTAAGTTGTTGGTAAGCTATTTGAGCAGGTGTGTTCTGAGGGAGGGTACGGGCAGATCTCACCCTGTGCATCTCGTGTCTGCAGATCCTAACGACTTGAAGACTATGCATGCCCAGAGCTCCTCGCCCGTCGGCAGGGTGAGTACAGACATGTTAACATCTCAATATTACATTTACATTTAGGGCATTTACCAGACGCTTTTATCCAAAGCGACTTACATGGGTTAATACACACATTGACACACTGACGGCAGAGACAACCATGCAAGGCGACAGCCAGCTCGTCAGGAGGAGTTAGGGTTAAGTGTCTTGCTCAGGGACACATCAACACTCAGCTAGGAGGAGCTGGGGATCGAACTAGCAACCTTTCGGTTACAAGGCAACTTCTCTACCTCCAATATCCTTTATGTCTCGCCTGTCTCTGTTGATTCGTGTGTGTGTGTGTGTGTGGGTTTGTGTGACATTTGAAGAGAATGGACCCTCCTGGTGCTTTACTATGGTCACCATGACTACTAGGGACCTTGACACTGGTCACTATGGCAACCGTGAACCACTCAAGACACCCCCTAAGGACCCTAAGTGGCTGTCAAGAGCAGACTACGTCTTAAGTTTTTGCTTGTGTGTGTGCGTGTGTGTGTGTGCGTGTGTGTTTATCTCCCCTCACACCTCCTAAGTCACGACTTAGAAACAACAATCACTTGAATGACCTCTCTCACACACGCACAACACACACACACACACACACACACACACACACACACACACACACACATACATACATACATACATACATACATACATACACACATACATATATACACACACACACACACACACACAGAGATCCACGATTTCTAATCCCGCTTGAAGCCCTTTCACCTTCCCTGAACATCCCACAGAAGACGAAGGAGGGACAAGGTCTAGACCCTAAAGCCTGCTAGCCATCAGGGGGTCGTGTACTGGATACTTCCCTCTAGTGTAGACATATGAGGATGTGACAGATGAGTGCCAGACCGTAGTGTTTAAATACCAACCCTTAGGTGGTTAATGTCTCTGTAGAACACCAGTAGCTGCTCCCAATCCCCAAGCGTTTTTTGTGTGATACATAGTTTAAATTATGTTATTAATTCAAATAATGAATTAACTGTTCGTTCCTGTAATGTAAAGTTTAAGGGGTGATTAGGGAGGCATTAATGGAATCAGAAATGAATGCTGGGTGTGTATCTATACTAACTATACCGACCTCTCCAGTGGGTATTCCCATGAGGCAATGCTTTCCCCCCAGATCAACAACTAAACCATCTATTAACCATCCTAATTCAAACACCTACACTTTAACAATAACCCTTAACATATAGCCTTCCCTTACCAAATGCCTGTGTTTAACTTTTTAAGCTAAACTAAGATCTAGTAGATCTAGTTGAATTTCACCTCTAGTTTTACTCCCACACTGACTCATTTATTGTGTTGTATTACTTCACGCCGAAACGGTCAAGCGCTTGTTTGCTTGTTGACTTCAAAAGACCAGATAAAGATCAAGTAAAGTCTGTCTCTTGCTTCCCCCTAGCAGACGGCATGCACTGGATGGAGCGGTGTGAATGGACACAAGGATATGTATCTTCCGTACACACAGGGCAGTACAAAGGTGTGTGTGTGTGTGTGTGTTTGTTTTCCTCTTTGGGCTCATTCAGCATGCATATTTTTATTTTGGTGTATTTATTTTGAAAGTAAAACAGAATATTAAGTTGCATTCTACTGTCATTGTAACTCATCTAGACGTACGACCATTACGAGAATAACATTCTGTACAGGAAGGTGAGTCTATTGGGTCCCAGGAGAGTCTCTGGGAAGACCCCCTCCATTACTTTGACCTGATCCGCTTCCGTGTTGTCCTTCAGAGCAATCTGCAAATGGTTTCCACGGTGTTCCAAGTCCAATCAATAGTGGGCCCTGGACGCGCCATGCAAAAACAATATGGAGACTTTTCATACATTTCTAGCAAGAAAAGTATTGTCGAAAGTGTTGTCTGGCATACAACGCTCTCCCACACCTAATTCCTTCCTACGGCATACCTACTGTGTGTCTGGCCAGCCTGTCCTGAGCTAGACCTGTTCTGGTGATGATATGTGCAATGGGTTGATTCAAGTCAAATATGATCATTAAATGAGAGGCTTGTCAAGGCTCTCATTCAATGAGCGCTATTGATGTTGGTGATCAGATGAACTGCAACGTTTCTGAATAATCAACCCTCTTCTGATTTGGAAGGTTTTTGGGCTTTTAGTGGATTTTGGAACGTTTGAAAGATTCTAAATGTTACTCTAAGTGTCTGGCTGTGTTTTAGTGGGAAGCAGACTTTAAAATTAGTCTTCTTTTTTTAACCTAGACCAAAGAAGTTATTCTAATGCGGACAAACTTGTTTCAAACTCAAGGCGGTTTTGGTTTGAGCACTTAACATTCCCTTAGTTAAGGGAACAGGATCAGGAATTCGATAGTGAAACTGGAAATAAATCAAAATGCATCTCACCAGCCTTGAATTTCTGACCGATCAGACAAATCAATCCAATGTTCACATTGCCCCCATCGGCGGAGATCTCACCGATTTCCAAAATCTTTAAGCGCGGGAAAATCAGTTTGGTGAGGTGTTTGTTTCTCCTCTTCGTTGTGTTCTTGCGATGTTGCCAAACTTATTTTCGGCAATAAGTATGCTGCCCGCTTCAGAGCCACATCACACCGCTGCACTCTGTCTCCAACTCCTGTGTCCCAGTCACTGATGACTGTTCCTCTCTCAGGGCGGCGACGAGGAGCCCCTGCTCGGCAGAGAGACCGCTGCCAGTGGGCGTGTCCCTCTGCAGCAAGTCGTCGTGGTGAAGAGCGAGTCAGAGCCCTCCGCCATCAGCTTCATGGGAGCCCTGCGCATACCGGTCAGCCAGACAGACAGATATACACACAAACGTGGGGGGAACCATACAGAGAAAAACACACACATATCTGAAACCTACCTACGCACAGAGAATGATATTCATATGACAAACTGCTAATGCCAGGATGTGTAGTAAGTAAATTTGAATCGATGTGAATCTGTGTATTGACCTCCTGTGTCTCTCTCTACCTTCTCCCCTCAGGGAGTGATCGAGTTCTCACTTAGTTTGCTGTTCGCTAAGCTGGTCAGCTACACCTTTCTCTTTTGGCTGCCCCTCTACATCACCAAAGCAGGTATCCATCTTATATAAACACTGCTGTGACCTAGGTTACCATACCACTCTGCATCGCTAGTATTCACTGGTGTTCACTAGGTTACCATGTCACCTTCAGCAGCAGTACCTAGGTTAATGTGTGCGTGTGTGTCTCTCTTTTCAGCTCACCTGGATGCTAAAAAGGCCGGGGATCTCTCCACCCTGTTTGATGTGGGAGGAATCGTAGGTAGGTGTCTGCCCCTCCTTCAGAAGGATAGTTGCCTCTTCCTCTGTGTGTGTGTGTGTGTGTGTGTGTGTGTGTGTGTGTGTGTGTGTGTGTGTGTGTGTGTGTGTGTGTGTGTGTGTGTGTGTGTGTGTGTGTGTGTGTGTGTGTGTGTGTGTGTGTGTGTGTGTGTGTGTGTGTGTGTGTGCGCGCGCGCGCGCACATGTACTGTAGGTTTTCATCATTCACATACCCATGTTTGTGTGTAGGTGGTATCTTGGCAGGAGTCATCTCTGACAAGTTGGGAAAGAGAGCCACTACCTGTGCAGTAATGCTGCTATTGGCTGCTCCGACAGTAAGCCCCACCCACTTCAACTCATGATTTTACTGTTTTATGTTATTTTCCATACATACTGTATACTATCACGATACAAATGAATGACACTCCGTTTAACTCATGTTGGCTATTGGGTACATTTATCTCTACCTAACTATTGTTGTTAAGATTAATACAAAGAACGATTTTTTGGTTTCCTATACCTAGTACCAAATATTGTACAGAGACAACAGAAATTGGCTAATAACTGCTTAACTCACTGTAACACATGAGATTGTTAAAAAAATGTATGACTCACTCGATGATGTTTCAATGATAAAGAGATGACGTATTTGACGTATAATGAATGGCGTTGTTTGTGCTTCCAGCTCTACGGCTTCTCCATGATCAGCCAGTTTGGTCTGGGACCCACCGTGGGTAAGATCCACACTCTATAGCTCCAGTCATTAAACTATCTGACAGCTTATAACTAATATGAATATAGTAGAGTAGAGAGAAATGGAGGCCCCAAGCCCTTCTCTAAAAAGCTTGATGCCCTCAAAGTTGCTGTTGTGAATATGGTTCTACTGAATTTCTCTGACATTAATCATGTTTTCTATTTTTCTCTCTAGCCATGTTGTTGGTGTGCGGCGGGCTGGTGAACGGACCCTATGCCCTTATCACCACGGCCGTGTCAGCTGACCTGGTATGTGCTCGTCATGTGATCCTCCGTACACAAATGCTCGACATTTGTGTACGGAGGTTTGTGTGTGTGTGTGTTTATGTGGACAACTGGCACTCCATGATCATCCAGTGCTCATTCTCACTCCAACTCTTTCTCCTCCGATGACCTTTCACCCCCAGGGGACCCACAAGAGCCTGAAGGGGAATGCCCGGGCCCTGTCCACCGTCACGGCCATCATCGACGGGACCGGCTCCGTAGGTCAGTGTTCAGACCAGAGATACGCTCTGCCACAGGCTCCTGTAGGTCAGTGTTCAGACCAGAGATACGCTCTGCCACAGGCTCCGTAGGTCAGTGTTCAGAGATAAAACTCTACCACAGGCTCTGTAGGTCAGTGTCTAGACCCTCTGTAGGTCAGTGTTCAGAGATAAAACTCTACCACAGGCTCTGTAGGTCGGTGTTCAGACCAGAGAAAGAACAGTGAACAGGCTGTTCACTGTTATCCAGCCTCTCATATTCACACATGGCTGTTGGTATTAAGATGTGTTTTTATTATCGAGATATGACGAGCATTGCGCTCACTTGGTTCGCTATGTTGGAATTGAACTCAAACTAGAAAATGCATTTCCTGCAGAAAATGCGAGCGCTGCAGTGCAAAGGGAGGTTGAATTTTTTTTTTTTAGCAAAGCCACATAGTTTAAGACATAAAGAAATATTAAATGGCTTAAATAAAGTGAAAGGATTTGAGCAGAATCTAAATGGAGTAAACATTGTTCACAAAATTGCTGAAGTGATAAAGTTTGAATACATTTGCGATAAAAAATATAGTATAGCTAATCTGTTAAAGCGGATAAAGCATGAAATTGAGCAAATTGCGACGTCTGAAGTAATTGACGAATCAGAGAATGGGCGGAAGGCTTTGCCATCCTCCCATTGACTTGAAAAGTATCAGTACAGCAAAATCTATCTTGACGGAAGAATTGTATTACACTTACACACAGGCATTCAGAGAGAAACACAGACCAAGACAGACACGCGCACACACCTGAGATGACTTTTATTAATTAGAGATTACTATGATGAAAAAATCACTATTATAACGGCAGATAACTATTATTAAAATGCACTATTCATACTTTTGTATTTTTTCCTCATAAATGTACCGCCTGGGATGAATAAATGAACATCTGCTTTTATTAAATAATTACTGTTATTAATATTACTTGGAGATAAAATGCTCCTTACCACTCTGGTATCTTCCCGCTGCAGCTGTGGGTGGCAGCCCTTGTAGTTCTCATGGTGGTCTGTCTGTCCTCAGGCGCTGCGGTGGGCCCCCTGCTGGCCGGAGTGTTGTCTGCGGGCGGCTGGGATCAGGTGTTCTACATGCTGATGACCGCTGACTTTCTGGCTCTGCTTGTAAGCCACAACCCCTGCTCCTGCATGTATTGTATGTATTGTATTGTATTGTATTGTATTGTATTGTATTGTATTGTATTGTATTATAGTACTTAACTGTGTAGCAACTGCAGTAGCTGCTATCATTGCTGTAACACGGGGAATTGGTTAGCCTAGTGATTGTTGTACTTGCACTTGGTTCTATGAACATCCTTACTGTACCGATAGCGATATATTGTTGCACTTCTTATGACAAATGTGCTTATTGCAAGTCGCTTTGGATAAAAGCGTCTGCTAAATGCCCTAAATGTATGTCCCATCCCTTATGGGCTTGTGGCAACCAAGATGGTCGTGACATGAGGGCTCATATGTGACGTCAGTTAAAGGGAACTTGACTCACAGTTGACACACAGCAGTCAGTACTTCATTTAGAATGCCCCCCCGCACTGTCCTCAAGCATGAGCCTGCACCTGTGCTGCACTATAGCTTATCATGTGGACTCCCTGCCAGGCTCTCTGTACTTAGAATGTCGAAATTCCCTCTGAAGTCCATATTAAGCTATTAGAATGCTGTGTGTGTGGGTGTGTGTGTGTGTGTGTGTGGGTGTGTGTGTGTGTGCACGCGCCATGAGAATCGCCACGGTTCACTACTCTATCAAGTCATAAACAATTCTATAATTTGCAACAAAGTGAATGACATTATCTAATATATTACTTGGTGTGTCTGTCTCTCTTCCTGTTTGCTGTGTAGTTTTTGCTTCGATTGGTCAAAAAGGAGCTGACTTCAAGCAAGTCTCGCCCGATTTCTACTGTAGAGTAAGTTCTGCTAACAACAGTATACACAATCTGATTCTATTGATACATTTCTTTTTATTATTTCTTTTTTTTGTTCACAAACCAAAATAAACAAAGTCTGTTAAACATTCAAATTCATGGGAAACATATTAGCATTGTAATACTAGTACAATACTTTTTTTTTTGACCCTTTTAAAATGAAGAAATTGTACAAAATTACTTGGTGAAAATGACATCTCTACTTTTGACCAATGATTATGTAAATGTGATGGGCACTGCTCTCCTCCCACACACACACGGACACCCACTCAAGAGTCCTGTGAGGTTGTGGAGTACAAAACACCATCAACATGGTCGTCTAGGATCTTCTTGGTTCCTATAAGTCACATATCGAGACTCAAAACGACATTCAGAAGGCCTCCACTCCGAGAATAAAGACATAATTAGGACAATAATTAGGACAATTGTAACATTATAGGAGGGGCAAAACAAACAAATTTCCCAGCAAATCCAACAGCTTAGCCGGCATGAAGAGGTAAAAGATCTCTGCTCTTTTCATCCTTGACGACTAGTTGTCGGCCTAAGTCAATCGCTATCCCACTCCTACTCCTTATGTGGGGGTGGTGGAGCTACAAGAATCACCAGACATGGTCACAGGAGAAGGAGGAGCAGCAGGGACAGGGACAGCTGTGTACTGATGTAAACTGATGATGTCCAACATGTCTTCTCTTGCAGGTTGAAGGAGCACTGAGCACTTTGGCACACGCAGTGTGAGCATTGATACCACTCTGAACCGATCCCGCTTGGGGACCATGGACTCGCCTCCATATCTAGGGCATTATGGGATGTATAGCCTACGTGCACACGTGTACACACACAATTTTGTGGGATTTTCTCCTTGTGCCTTTTGTAAGCTATCTTAGCTTTGTTTTTTTTACTGGTTCTATTCATTTTCCCTTCATCGCCATATTAATCTTCTTCATAAAGTTGTTTGAGTGTCTCTCTCTCTCTCTCTCTCTCTCTCTCTCTCTCTCTCTCTCTCTCTCTCTCTCTCTCTCTCTCTCTTCTCTCTCTCTCTCTCTCTCTCTCTCTCTCTCTCTCTCTCTCTCTCTCTCTCTCTCTCTCTCTCTCTCTCTCCTCTGAGTTATATGAATTCAGTTTAATCGCCAACAATTAAAGTTGTTTGAGTCTCTCTCTCTCTCTCTCTCTCTCTCTCTCTCTCTGCTTCAGTTTAATCGCCAACAATTCAAGTTGTTTCGTCTCTCTCTCTCTCTCTCTCTCTCTCTCTCTCTCTCTCTCCTCTGAGTTATATGAATTCAGTTTAATCGCCATCGTTGCCTTACTGAACTAAACCAAAGAGATAATACAAATTGCAATGTCACTTGCAATGTCATCCAATCAGGAACTTGTTTTCATTTTTGAAACTCTAATGATTGCTCTCAGCTGAATAGTGTATGGTTTCTCAGTGATATTTGTCACATTGGGCCGATGTATCTTTATATATCAACTCTGGGGAATATTGAGCATGTTCCTGTGGCCGTGGTGGTTGGCAGTTTATCCCGGATGTGTTGAATGTTAAGTTTTTATTATGTGCAAGTGCAATGGATGAGAAGGTATGCTGTGATGTTATATAAATATTTATATTTAAATATAAAATGCCTAGTTGCAGCCAATGTTGAAGCAGGTGATTGAAAATATATATCTATTTAAACATTTGCTACCTTTTGAAGAGTGGCAGAAGATTGATGTATGGGTTCATACAGACTGACGGATACCGAAATATTCACTTTTTGACTTTGTGATCTAGGATCAGTACACATTCATTGATCTCTTGATACAAGTTGAACTCTAGTCGACTCCCATGGTATACAAGACCAATTCCATACCTTCGGCAACAACAGCAAATTTTGGTGGTCGTGTATTTAATATGGTAGACATACGTGTGTCAGTAGTAGAGACCCTGTACTTGAAAAATGTGTGCCTTTTTTTAATCGTTTATCTGTTCCTGTGGGTGTTTTTTTAACTGTTTTAGTTGTTAAATGAGTGTTTTGTTATAATGTCCAATTAAAACCGCACTCTGTAAAATAAATATCTTTTTTCTCTCTCTTGGTTTGACTTGAAGCTCTTTGGGTGGGTGGGTGAATTGTGCTAATTTGGGGTGTGGAGGGGCCTTGTATCGCAGCTGGAGATGGCAGCTGTCAGCTCACTGGTGATCTGGTGACAGACCAAACCCCACTCAGTGACACCGGCAGACACAAGGAACTTATGGAACTTAAGGAGTCTTATGTTCAGGAATAGCCCATTTACTATCAAACAGGATCAACCATCCCCTGTATGTTATCATCTTATTGATGTTGCAAAAAGTCGTTTAATAGTACTTTTTTCTGGACTGCTCAAAACGCAAATGTATACTTGGATACCATCATACGATACAACTATTTATATTAAAACCACTTGTAAAAGCTAGCCTACATCTCATTCCTCTTATAACTAAACAAACATGTTTAATACGATGGACCAATAAATGATAACCTTTTTTCTCTTTTTTTTCTTTTAACTGGGTTTTTAAGGGACACATGCACACAATGAGACAAGGCCAGAAGGCGAACCTGTCCACCTGGAGTAACACCTATAATATATGTACACCTGCAATATATGTACAGTACACCTCTTATATATTGTACATCTGCAATACATGTACACCTGTAATATATTGTATATCTATCATATGAACACCTTTCATATATCTACACCTGTACTGTATGTACACCAGGTCATGTACACCTGTCCATCTCCAAATTCCTCTTGGTGTTGTCGGTGAGTCATCTGAAGTGACGTCACCCATCTAGCAGCATGTCTCTCGCCCACTGGGAATTCAGTAACGTTACATTACTGTTCAGATCCGCTCTGTGTCCCCGTTTCCTCGTCTCCCCTCTCCTCCCTCGGTTGTCCGCTCTGGTGAATTATTCACACCGAAGTCCTGGTCGCTGCGTCCGCCTCGTCACTAAAGAACGGCGACGGTGCCTCGAGAGACCACCACAGGAGACACTCCTGATCCTCTTCCTGAGGACCCCCCCCCACCCCCATGCAGTGTGTGTGTGTGTGGGGGGGGGGGGGGGGGGGGTGGATGGTGGGCATGCGCTTGGGCAGGGTGTGTGAGAGAAGGGAGGGGGCGCGCCAAGCAGCGCACGAGGGTTATGAGATGTGTGTGTGTGTGTGTGTGTGTGTGTGTGTGTGTGTGTGTGTGTGTGTGTGTGTGTGTGTGTGTGTGTGTGTGTGTGTGTGTGTGTGTGTG
>OLKM01000484.1:248797-261297 GCA_900291075.1 Melanogrammus aeglefinus | reverse complement strand
TCTCGTCAGAAGCGATGGTCTCTTATCTGAAGCGATGGTCTCTCGTCAGAAGCGATGGTCTCTCGTCAGAAGCAGTCTGTTTTGCATGCAGCGCTCTACCAGCATCACATCTGAGCTCCCTGGCTACTAAAGCTTGTCTGTGGTGGAAAGTTTTTATTATTATATGACAAATTCTTCTCCTTCTATTATTCTTTCTCATTACGATAAGTATTAACATTACTATGGAGAGATATATCTTGGTCACGTGAGAGCTAGTTTGGACGAAATAGTTATTGTCTTGGGCAGGAATATTATAAAGCCTATATGTACATTAAAAGTTCTGATGTCATCTGAAAGCATGATTCATTCATTCAGCTCAAACAATAACATGGACACGCCCCCTTACTTTAGAGTCAACCATGCCCCTAACCATGCCCTTGTGCTTGTGATGCTAAGGTGATTTTTGTGAATATGAATGATAGAGCTAGTTACGTTATTTATTTATTCTAGCTAAAGTTGTGATGAATTTATATGGAAATTGGATTACATTTATTTAGTTTGGTAAGTTTTTAAAATGCTGTCTTTGTGCCAAACAAGTTAATTAGTTAAAAAACGGTATCCATATATTTGTTGCCAAGAGAGCTACAATTAGTGAAAGAGTCACACAATCCAGCACACAGAAGCATGCATCATGTGCAGGTGTCCATGGTGACTGGCATTGGTCATGGTGACTGGTAGGTACTAACCCACATGCCCACATTTCAGAACAACTTCACAACAGTTTGCTCCCAAGGCCTCTTCAGATCATAGAGCACAGAACACAAGGCCTCTTCGGAACATAGAACACAGAACACAGAACACAAGGCCTCTATAGAACATAGAACACAGAACACAAGGCCTCTATAGAACATAGAACACAGAACACAGAACACAAGGCCTCTATAGAACATAGAACACAGAACACAAGGCTTCTTCAGAACGTAGAACACTGAACACAAGGCCTCTTCAGAACATTGAACACAGAACACAAGGCCGTTCCATATTGCAAATAGATGAGTAATAATAGCAAATAATGATAATTCTTATTATAATAACTGCATAAGGTGACGGTTCCCTCTCCTGGAACCGTCACCTTATCGTGGTGGAGAGGTTTGCGTGTCCCTGTGAACCTGAGGGCTGTGTTGTCTGGAGCCTTGTGCTCCTGGCAGGGTCTCCCATGGCAGAGTGGTCTCAGGTGAGGGGCAAGACTAAGAATGGTTCACCAAGACTCCATGAATATACGAGAAAGAGGAGGAGAGACCCTGCCCGGAGGAAGCCTGGGGCCCCCGTCTGGAGCCAGCCCCAGACGGAGGGCCCGTTGGCGAGCGCCTGGGTGGCCGGGTTTGCCACGGAGCCCGGCCGGGCACAGCCCGAAAAAGCTACGTGGCACCCCCCCCCTCTTCGTCCTGTGGGCCCACCACCTGCAGGAGGACCCACTGGGGTCGGGTGCGCTGCCACATGGGTGGCGGTGAAAGGCAGGGGTCCCGACGGACCAGACCTGAGCGGCAGAAGCTGGCTCTGGGGACGTGGAACGTCACCTCACTGTGGGGAAAGGAACCGGAGCTTGTGAGGGAGGTGGAGCGCTACCAGTTAGATCTGGTGGGGCATACCTCTACGCACAGTCTCAGCTCTGGTACTGTACTCCTGGATAGGGGTTGGACTCTATTCTTCTCTGGAGTTGCCAGAGGCACGAGGCGCCGGGCGGGTGTGGGGATACTCATAAATCCCCGGCTGAGCGCCGCGGTGTTGGAGTTTACCCCGGTAGACGAGAGGGTCGCCTCCCTACGCCTAAGGGTGGTGGGGGGGAAAACTCTGACTGTTGTTTGTGCGTATGCACCGAACAGCAGTTCAGAGTACTCGGCCTTCTTGGAGACCCTGAATGGAGTCCTGTATGGGGCTCCAGTAGGGGACTCCGTAGTTCTACTGGGAGACTTCAACGCCCATGTGGGCAACGATGGAGACACCTGGAGAGGCGTGGTGGGGAGGAACGGCCTCCCTGATCTAAACCCGAGTGGTCGTTTGTTACTGGACTTCTGTGCTAGTCATGGATTGGCCATAACAAACACCATGTTCGAACATAAGGGTGCTCATAAGTGTACATGGTACCAGAGTACCCTAGGCCGAAGATCGATGATCGATTTTGTAATCGTGTCATCTGATCTGAGGCGGCATGTTTTGGACACTCGGGTGAAGAGAGGGGCTGAACTGTCAACCGACCACCATCTGGTGGTGAGTTGGTTCAGGGAATGGGGGAAGATTCTGGACAGACCTGGTAAGCCCAAACGAGTAGTGCGGGTGAATTGGGAACGTCTGGAGGAGGCCCCTGTCCTAGGGATCTTCAACTCAGACCTCCGGCGGAGCTTTTCTAGCATTCCTGTGGAGGTTGGGGGCATTGAGCCGGAGTGGGCGGGTGTTCAAAGCCTCCATTGCTGAAGGCTGCGGGCGGTGAGTTGTGGCCTCAGGGTCTTAGGTTCCTCAAGGGGCGGTAACCCTCGGACACCGTGGTGGACACCGGTGGTCAGGGAAGCCGTCCGACTGAAGAAGGAGGCCTTTCGGGATATGTTATCCCGGAGGACTCCTGACGCAGTTTGCCAGGGTACCGGACAGGCTCGAAGGGCTGCAGCCGCTGCCGTGTCGGACGCTAAGCAGCGGGTGTGGGAGAGAGTTCGGAGAGGCCCATGGAGAAGGACTTTCGGTCGGCACCAAAAGTGTTTTCTGGAAGACCATCCGGCACCTCAGGAGGGGGAAACGGGGAACCATCCAAGCTGTGTACAGTAAGGATGGGACTCTGTTGACCTCAACTGAGGAGGTAGTCGGACGGTGGAAGGAACACTTTGAGGAACTCCTGAATCCGACTAACATGCCCTCTATGATGGAGGTAGAGCTCGAGGTTGATGGTGGTTCATCGTCAATTTCCCTGGTGGAGGTCACTGAGGTAGTTAAACAACTCCGCAGTGGCAAAGCCCCAGGGATTGATGAGATCCAGCCAGAAATGCTAAAAGCTCTGGGTGTTGAGGGGCTGTCATGGTTGACACGCCTATTCAACATTGCATGGGAGTCGGATACAGTGCCAAAGGAGTGGCAAACTGGGGTGGTGGTCCCCCTGTTCAAAAAGGGGGACCCAGAGAGTGTGGCTCCAATTTACCGGGGTATCACACTTCTCAGCCTCCCTGGTAAAGTCTACTCCAAGGTGCTGGAAAAGGAGGATTCGGCCGATCGGTCGAACCTCAGATTGAAGAGGAAACAATGCGGTTTTCGCCCCGGACGTGGAACTACGGACCAGCTCTTCACTCTCGCAAGGATCCTGGAGGGGGCCTGGGAGTATGCCCATCCGGTCTACATGTGTTTTGTGGATCTGGAGAAGGCATATGACCGGGTCCCCCGGGAGAAACTGTGGGAGGTGCTGCGGGGGTATGTGGGTGGGGGGGTCTCTCCTCAGGGCCATCCAATCCTTGTACTCCCAAAGCGAGAGCTGTGTCCGGGTTCTCGGGCAGCCAGTCAGTCTCGTTCCCGTGGGTGTTGGCCCTCCGCCAGGGCTGCGCCTTGTCTCACCAATCCTGTTTGTGATATTCATGGACAGGATATATCGAGGCGCAGTCGTGGGTGGGGAGGGGTTGCAGTTCGGTGGTCTGAGGATCTCGTCACTGCTCTTTGCAGATGATGTGGTCCTGATGGCATCATCGGCCTGTGACCTTCAGCACTCACTGGATCGGATGGCGGCCGAGTGTGAAGCGGCTGGGATGAGGATCAGCACCTCTAAATCTGAGGCCATGACTCTTAGCAGGAAACCAGTTGTTTGCCTACTCCGGGTAGGAAATGAGTCCTTAGCCCAAGTGAAGGAGTTCAAGTACCTGGGGGTCTTGTTCGCGAGTGAGGGGACGATGGAGCGTGAGATTGGCCGGAGAATCGGAGCAGCGGGAGCGGTATTGCGTTCGCTTCACCGCACCGTTGTGACGAAAAGAGAGCTGAGCCGCAAGGCAAAGCTCTCGATCTATCGGTCAATCTTCGTTCCTATCCTCACCTATGGTCATGAGGGATGGGTGATGACCGAAAGGACAAGATCACGGGTACAAGCGGCCGAGATGAGTTTTCTCAGGAGGGTGGCTGGCTTCTCCCTTAGGGATAGGGTGAGAAGTTCAGTCATCCGTGAGGAGCTCAGATTAGAGCTGCTGCTCCTTTGCTTAGAAAGGAGTCAGTTGAGGTGGTTCGGGCATCTGGTAAGGATGCCCACTGGGCGCCTCCCTTGGGAGGTGTTCCAGGCACGACCAGTGGGGAGGAGACCTCGGGGAAGACCCAGGACTAGGTGGAGAGATTATATCTCAACACTGGCCTGGGAACGCCTCGGGATCCCCCCGTCAGAGCTGGTCAATGTGGCTCGGGAAAGGGAAGTCTGGGGCCCCCTGCTTGAGCTGCTGCCCCCGCGACCCGACCCCGGATAAGCGGTTTGAAGATGAGATGAGATGAATAACTGAAAAAGTTAAAAAAACTTGCACTAAAAAGTTTCACTTTGTACAGCCTCTAGTGGCTTGGGTTGTAGCTACAGTTATAGATATATAGTTGCAAAAATGTACCGGATTGTATACTTTTCTTCTTCTAAATATATATATGTTAAGAGAACCACTACATGTCCCTTGCCACCAAGCACAGTCTACCAGTTTATTTGAATTGGAGGAGGGTTAACTCATGTTAGTGCATGTCTAATGTTATTTCTAATGTTACAACTAGTTTAATCTCTGTGTTAACTATATCACCACTGTTACAGTACCTCGCTAATATGGGCTGGCTGTGGGCACATTTCTTACTAGCTAATGGCGGGCTGTGGGTTGGCTGATGGCGGGCTGTGGGTTGGCTGATGGCTGTGTTTGATCTAGCTGATGGCTGGCTGTGGGCTGGCTGTGGGTTAGCTGTGGGCTAGCTGATGTCTGGCTGTGGGCTAGCTGATGGCTGGCTGTGGGCTAGCTGATGGCAGGCTGTGGGCTAGCTGATGGCAGGCTGTGTGTTAGCTGTGGGTTAGCTGTGGGCTAGCTGATGGCAGGCTGTGGGCTAGCTGATGGCAGGCTGTGGGCTAGCTGATGGCAGGCTGTGGGCTAGCTGATGGCAGGCTGTGTGTTAGCTGTGGGTTAGCTGTGGGCTAGCTGATGGCAGGCTGTGGGCTAGCTGATGGCAGGCTGTGGGCTAGCTGATGGCAGGCTGTGGGCTAGCTGATGGCAGGCTGTGGGTTAGCTGTGGGTTAGCTGTGGGCTAGCTGATGGCAGGCTGTGGGCTAGCTGATGGCAGGCTGTGGGCTAGCTGATGGCAGGCTGTGGGCTAGCTGATGGCAGGCTGTGGGCTAGCTGATGGCAGGCTGTGGGCTAGCTGATGGCAAGTGGGTGCTACACACTGGTGGTGGTTGGTTCCCCCTTCCCTGTAAAAGCGTCTTTGAGTGTCTAGAAAAGCGCTATATAAATTCAATCCATTATTATTATAATTATTATTAATCAGGCCTTGGCCCGTGCCCATGGCCTGTCTCTTTTCATGCCTCCTGCATGCTATATATTTATATTTGTTAGATAGCATACATAGGCCCTACATAGTTTAAATAAACAAACTAACCCGCGGCCGTGATAAATCTTCTCTGATGATATAACAATCAATAACACACTGATATAGACAGATATAATATAGATATAAAGTCTCACCCATTTCCCAGTGCACTTTTCTTTTTTCACTATCTTTTACTATCGTCAATTTGTCATATCGTTTCAATCATTCATTTGCTACAATTACTTTACCCCACTGGGGGCCCTTGGTGACCCTTGTTGGCCCCCCGTGCCCCGGGGCCCGTCCTAGCTCTCGGCGGCCCTGTCTTTAGTCATGACTCATAGCATTATGGAGCTCCCATTCACACCAGAAAGGGTCTACCTTTCTCCAGCTAAGACACATATGTCTGTCTATATGTCTATGAGCAATCATGTTTCAAACTGGACCGGCCCACCACAGTCACATCCATTAAATCCATCATCAATAATATGATATGAGACTTAAACTATATGAACAACAGTGTGATCACCAGCCTCAGTTTCTCCCTGTCCAGCACACCTGTGGAGGGCTGCCACCTGCAGACCACTCAAGTACTTTTTGACCTCTCCCAACACCCCCCAAAACACACACACACAAACACACACACACACACACACACACACACACACACACACACACACACACACACACACACACACACACACACACACACACACACACACACACACACACACACACACACAATCAGACACACACACTCACACTACTCACACACACACACACTACACACACACACTCACACACACACACACACACACACACACACACACACACACACACACACCACACACACACACACACACACACACACACACACACAGACACTCACACTCACACACACACACACACACACACACACACACACACACACACACACACACACACACACACACACACACACACACACACACACACACACACACACACACACACACACACACACACACACACACACACACACACACACACACACACACACACACACACACACACACACACACACACACACACACACACACACACACACACACACACACACACACACACACACACACACATATTCTACCTACCTCCCGGACTTTGTCCCTACCTCCGCCCCTCCCCTGTCTGCAACTCTCCCTCTCTCTCTCTCTCTCCCCCTCTCTCTCTCTCTCTCTCTCTCTCCCTCTCTCTCTCTCTCTCTCTCTCTCTCTCTCTCTCTCTCTCTCTCTCTCTCTCTCTCTCTCTCTCTCTCTCTCTCTCTCTCTCTCTCTCTCTCTCTCTCTCTCTCTCTCTCTCTCTCTCTCTCTCTCTCTCTCTCTCTCTCTCTCTCTCTGTCTAAAGTCTAAAGTGTCTCCACTTGTCCAGCTCTACTGCTATCCAGCTGCAACTTTTTACCAGCTCATGTTGCATCATTCTTTAAATCTTTCTGGGCATGAAAACTGTCACCAACTTTGAAATGCAAGATGTACCAGTGTTTCAGCATGGCTCTGGGAGCTGTTTCCAAAGAGGACTAGGCTGTTTTCACGGTCAGGAACAGTTCCAGTTGATCCACTTTGTTTGCTTCTATTTCTGCAGAATGTTGTGGTTGTGCTCCCAGGATACTCCCAGGATACTACTAGCCCTCACAAAACACAGGCCAAAACAAAAGAAAACAGGACTGGACATTTCAAAGGAGAACATACTGCATGTAGTATTGTCATTGGACAACCCAGTATTTCAACTTGGCATGCCTCCTTAATCTCTGAGGACATATAATGGATATTTTGTAATTGAGTACAGTACATTTCTTGCATATAGCTCCTTGAAGTTCAAACATGTGATAAGAGATGGTTTAGGTCTTAGGGTTCAGAGCAGTAAGGGTAAGGAGGATCTGAGCTCAATCAATGCAATTGATTCTGCATCACCAGGAATGTTGCTTTATTGCCACCCTTAATCCCCATCCTCCTTCCCCTCTCTCTCTTCCCGTTGACATTGTCAAGAGGGAAGCCCCCTAGTCAGTAGTCGCATCACTCAGCAGAGGGATCTCATTGGCTGACTCCTTGGCCGTGGTTTGGTACAGAGCCATGTTGTATCTATCTGGGTCATCTCCCTCTGTGAGCCGTGCTAACTCATGGGGAAAACAGGCAGCCCCGTTGGGTCCCATTCGCCGACTGCTTCTGACCTTCTTGGCTAAGGCAGACCGAGTGACGGAAGAGAGAGAGAGACGACTACATGCATTGTTTATTTGAATATGCTAGATTCTTTAATCCAAAGATAAGTTAAAGATAAGAGGCATGGAGGTTGTTTGTGTTTCTGTGGAGTAGGAGCCATTCCATCTGACCATGCTCGGCTAAACACAATGGGGCTGGTTACATCACTGGATGTCAATGGAATCCGGTTGAAGATCTCTCTCTCTCTCTCTCTCTCTCTCTCTCTCTCTCTCTCTCTCTCTCTCTCTCTCTCTCTCTCTCTCTCTCTCTCTCTCTCTCTCTCTCTCTCTCTCTCGCTCTCGCTCTCGCTCTCGCTCTCGCTCTCTCTTGCTCTCTGGCTCTTTGCAGGGCACATATAATGTGACCAGACTGTAAGTAGTTATACGTTGGATTCATATCTTAACATGAAACGACAGAAAAGCACCAAAGTCAGTCTTTGATAACTTCAATAAGAAGGTAAAGGGCAACATATTACCACACTAAAGGCCCTTTTATGGTCCCACGTTCCCGTAACGCAATGACCACGCAGACGCTTCGACGCAGTCGTGAACGTTTATGGTTCTGCGTCGGGTTTTAGGAAGCGGACCAATCACAGCCCTTGCTGGCACTACAAGGCACACCTCCGGCCCTTGTAGTGAATGCCAGGAGGGTCCACTAGGACGTAGGGGGTCCTTAACCCACTTGCATTGCGTGAACTTGGAACCATATAGAGCCCTTAAGACTGAGTCAACACGACCCTAGATATACTATTAGGATATATATATTATATTAGGATATACTGTAAAGAACACTGAAAATACGTATCCCAGAATGCCATGTGAGATCGGATATTGCACCATGCACATCTCCATCCGGAATATGAAGCCATTGCTTGGTGGTTGGGTCTCTAGGCCGGGTCTCTGGGCGGTCCTCTCGCTCCGTTAGTAAGCGATGGTTCGAGGGAGTCTAGGGCCCCTGTTTCGTCCACTGTTCTCCCCTGTGTGCGCACACACAAACACACACACACACACACACACACACACACACACACACACACACACACACACACACACACACACACACACACACACACACACACACACACACACACACACACACACATACATACACACACACACACACACACACACATACACAGACCCAAACACACACACACACACACACACACACACACACACACACACACACACACACACACACACACACACACACACACACACACACACACACACACACACACACACACACACACACATCAACAGTATGGGCTACACATGCCCACACCATCCACCCACTTTTGGGTGGGTTTATTCTTTTACAACTTCCATGTTTTACTACTGTAACTTTGTATAACCATAATATGAATATGAATATGAATAAAAAAAAATATCACAACCAAAGTGATACAACCAAATGAATTGGACCTGTGATGGTTCTGTGCATGATACAAGCCAACAGTGATACAGATACATTAAATGGTAGGGATAGTTTGAAGCAGCAAAATACGCCTCCTGCAGAACACACCTCGCTAACAAGATTAGTGTAGTGCATGTGATATTGATTATTATTTTTCCAAACTTATTATATATTGGATATTAATAGTCCATTCTATGCATAACTTGGCTCATTCTAAAATCTTTAATGTTTTTGTGTGTGTGTGTTTGTGTGTTTGTGTGTGTGCGTGTGTGTGTGTGTGTGTGTGTGTGTGTGTGTGTGTGTGTGTGTGTGTGTGTGTGTGTGTGTGTGTGTGTGTGTGTGTGTGTGTGTGTGTGTGTGTGTGTGTGTGTGTGTGTGTGTGATTCTGTGTCCTAAGGTGGTGTTCAGTAGATTCTGCAGCCCATGTGACATCAAGGAATTGTTCTGTACTGCTCTAGGTCTCCCAAGGTAACACACACACACACACACACACACACACACACACACACACACACACACACACACACACACACACACACACACACACACACACACACACACACACACACACACACACACACACACACACACACACACATATGAGTGTATACAGCATTTAGTATATATACAGTGTACTCATCATGTTGAGTTTCTATTGGAGTTTCTATGAGGTCATTAGATGAGGGGCACTGCACAGCGTCATGCTCTGTTTTGCTGTATTGCAAAGTCTAATTAATACAATAAATTGTCATAATGAGGGGCAGTTGATCGGAAAGGAAGTGCTGCCCCTAAGTGGAATACATTGCTACTGCTACAGCTTAATAAAATAACTGTCAAAAGCAAATTATTTCCTCCTTATCGCATATGAAGATGGTGGCAATGGTTACAAACGGACAGACTGAACAACCCCACAGTGCACTGAAAGAAATTCTTCATGTCATGCCCGGAGTTTCCATGACAACCTATTCCAATCGCTCTCAAACTCTGAGGCAACTAATTCAAGAGAGCCTGAAAAGCTCAAATATTACAGACGAATCCCTTATGCACAAGATATGTCCATGGGAATCAAAAATATTAAATCGTTACTATTCCACATTGACCAAATATATAAAGAGGCTCAAAGCAAGGATTTAGCCTTATTTCATACTATAAACAATGCCATGTCAACCCTTTCCTGCTAACGAATTGTAATGTTTGATGCGCCTGCTACAGTGTTTCATCCAGGCGTCCAACATTGTCTGTGTCCATGCTTCTATCTTGGCCAGGAACATCAGCCTTTCTCTGCTGGATACCTCAGGAGCCATGGTCTCCATTGACCCTACGATGCCCCACAACACAGAGAGGTTCGCCGTACACATTCACTCATTCACTCATCGATCAGTCACAGGGGGCTGGCACCTCACTGTCATTGTAAATAACCTGTGACTCGCAACACACACTTGATTTTCTTATATAATCCTATTGCACGGTAGTGAAGGGTTTGAACCCACAACCTTCCATCAGTATAATGAGCAATGACAATACATTGAGACAGTGATGGAGGCCTATATGTTTATTCATATGTATATTTTACAGGAGGTTCTCACTCACCAATAGACACAACAATAAACAGAAACTAGTCTCTTGGTCAACATGCACCGTAACACAGTACATTGTAAATGTGTTTCATATCGTTAAGGCCCTCTACACACACACACATCACAGAAAATGCAATTTCCTGGAGATTCTCGTTGAACAGCTGCGAGACTCTCTATCGTCTCCTCCTCCTTGTCAGCCATTCAAAACGACACTGCTACTTCACTAATGTTTCTGCGCCATAGTGGAAATTTCCGCTTCATTGTTATGAGGTTATGGCTGCAATTGCTCTGCTCTTGTTAGCTGATGAGTAAACAGACAGAACAAGGTTAAGGAATGAGCTTGTTGCACTCACACACAGACTCGCGCGCGCACACACACACACACACACACACACACACACGCACACACGCACACGCACGCACACACACACACACACACACACACACACACACACACACACACACACACACACACACACACACACACACACACACACACACACACACACACACACACACACACACACACACACACTTAGAGGCTTATCACATGTGGTGTTACATGTACAACTTTTCTTATCTCTTTTAAATCTCATGTCTGCATTATTTAAGTCAAACTATCAAAGGCCGGGTAAATGGAAATAATCTGCATTGTGTGTGTTTTGTGTATATTCTTGTCCTTATGTGTATATATTTTTGTGTATGTTTCTATATACGTGTGTGTGTGTGTGTGTGTGTGTGTGTGTGTGTGTGTGTGTGTGTGTGTGTGTGTGTGTGTGTGTGTGTGTGTGTGTGTGTGTGTGTGTGTGTGTGTGTGTGTGTGTTTCTTTTAAAGGTCACCATATCGTGTGGTGCCTCTAACTGGAGGGCAGCTTGCCGGTGAGTCCCAGAGGCACACACACACGCACGCGCATGCACACGCACACACACTCGCAAACATACACATACACACACATTATAAATCTAGCTATGTTAACAGTGCTAGCATTCCCCTCCATTTCTTCATTCTAACTGTCATGGTCTGTCTGTTTCCTTGTCTTGTTTTGGTGTGTTTCCGGTTTTACTTTGGTATCTGTCTCGTTTCTCCCCATGTCCGGTCAAGTTTCCCTCTTGTGTGATTGCTGCGCCCTACCCTAATGTGTTTCAGCTGTTACTCGTTGCACGCCCTGTGTGTTTGGTAAGCCCTTGTCTTTCCTTTGTTGCTTGTCGGATCCTTTTAGTTTGTGGTGAGTTGTGTCCTGTGTGTTACCTGTGTTCCCCGCGTTCCTTGCCTTTTGAGTTAATAAATTATCCTTTTACCTGAACTGTCTGCGATTGGGTCCTACCTGCCTGCCGGCCACCTGCTAACCATGGCGCTAACGGTTTAACCGCTGGCAGCCATTTTTTCCACGAGGAAGTGGTTGGTTTGAAGGAGGTACAGAGGCTGTTTCCTGGGGCTCCATGGGCCTTATTCGCCTGTAGCAGCCCTCTCGCTTCTAGAGCTAACTAGGTTGTTGAAATGAATGCTGAATTTTTCATTTGATTGATTGATCTGACGTTTGCTTGCTTTATTAACTAATTGGTTGGTTGGTTGAAGGGTTGGTTGATTGATTGATTGATAGATTAATTGGTTGGTTGATTTGTTGGTTGAAGCTGGCCGTCTCTGAATGTTGTCCAAAAGCTTATTGTGCTAGTGTAAATATTTGTGTAACCACTGACGGTTTTGTAGATAATTGTATTGCCACTGATCACCGGTTAA